>JAODTR010004400.1:0-33312 GCA_025399935.1 Amblyopsis rosae | reverse complement strand
GGGTCCCCTGCTGGAGCTGCTGCCCCCGCGACCCGACTCTGGATAAGCGGATGAGGATGGATGGATGGATGGATGGTTCCAGTGTTATCTTTTTTTTTTTTGTGCTCCTATAAGCCTGACATTTTGAAATATATGAATAACAAATCGTTCAGCATAAGAAATTGTAAAGACAGGTTGTATGCTGCACATTCTGTTAATTAACTTAACTATGTTTTGGCACCGGCTGCACTATCTTCATTTTCTGAACAGTATGAACTATCCACCTTCTCTTTGCACTGAGGAAGTTTTAAACAACCCATACGGACGGCATCTAATTAGCATGTTGAAGAGGTTTGGTATATTGCGGACACATGCTCGGTAGAAACTGTGCAATTTAACTAAACTGACTTAAAGGTGGAGTCAGCTATTCTAGAGATAGTTTTTAAGGGAACTGTGTCATTCTAACAGAAAAGCTAAGGTTAACACTGAAGCAAATGTGAAACAGGATAACCTAGGCTAATGCTTTTATCTTGGATTATCAGAAACAACTGGTTCATTAATAAATCTTTATTTGTAATGTTCTACGGGTTTGTGAACCCATAGAACAATGTGTCTGAATGTCATGAGTAAATGAAGCCAGTACAGTAGTGTGCTTGATTATTTAGTATTGAAAAAGTAGCCAGCCTGACCACAATGAAACAGGGACCTAATAGTTGTAGCTACTGGTCTTTTTCAGTCAAAACACTTTTACGTCCACAAGTCAATGTCATGGTCAACCACACAAACTGCATTGACGGTGTGTTGTGAAGTGCTGTTAGTAGGGGATGTCCATATATATTATTTTATCCTGTGAACTGCACTTACTTTTTTCCCCTTACCCCATATTAAACATTGATTGCTAGTGACTACACCACCACACAGCACTGACTGAAATAAGAGTAAAAGTAAACACGTCTCTGTTGCTGTGAGACGACATTTTCTTGGTGGATTCCAGCCTTACATCTCAGACCCATCACTGTGACCAGTGATTGTACAGCCTGCATAGTAATACAGGACCAGGCTCACTAACCCCCCCTCCACACCATATGCCACATCATTGCAGTACCTATGAGTACTCCCACTGTTTGTCTTGTTTTCCCCTTTTGTTTCTATCTGCAGTGTCTCCAGTCCTGAGACTTTTTCTGTACTAGGGGTATAAATATCTCTCTCTCTCTCTCTCTCTCTCTCTCTCCCCCCCTCCCCCCAGGGAAAAACACTGATCTCAGCAGGGCAAATCAAAGGGTTTATGGTCACCCCCCCGATCAAGTTACTGTTACATGGCTTTTAACATCTACACTGCTTTTTATTTTTTCAGATGGCATTGGCACACATTTCTTGTGGTTTTATTGCTCCATCTCATAACTAACTTAAGCTTCCTATTGTTTTAGTTGTGTGCATTTATAAGATATTTCTTTTCAGTATTAGTCTGCATGAGGAATTTTGGGAATTTAAGTTTGCATGTCTAAACCACAGCACCCAGAGGCATACATAATGTCAATAAACCAAACACTGCAGTTCTTAGTGTTTTGAGACTGCCTTCAGCAATGTGTCAAAAGACTGAAGCTAGTATGTGATCTGTAGGCATTTTTAAATATGTTTGAAAATTATATTCAGGTCCTCTCCCTATGAAGTTGTTACTAAAATAATCTTGGTCTGTTTGAGCTGTGTTGGTCTGAATTGTCATGTAGGATGTGAGATACACACTGAGGGTTGACAGAATTGAATGAATGACATATTTCCAGGCTGGCTGAATCCTCTCAAACCTCTCTATAGTTCTGAGAATAGCCTTATGGGAAATTCAAGGTATAATGGAAGATGATAAAAGAAAGCACAAACAGCCATATACCTGCTTTATCTCTCTCTGCTGAACACCAGATTCTAGTTTGGACTGGAAGTCTTGTTAGCAGCGTATGTGTTCTTTCGTTGTGCAGGGGGACATTTTAGTAAACACGAGGGCAAAAGCACAATACACGTGAATTGCCTTTTCAACAAGCGGATGAACGACACAATCAATGACCTGGCCTCTGTTGTGAAGAGCCAGGCGAAATGAGGCCACCAATGTCCCCTCTGAGCTCCTGACCCGGACAAAGTGCTTTCTCAGAGGAAGACAATGTGTGCAGTAAATGTGCAGCAGGGTCTCTTACCATTGTCATTTTGGGCCTGGACACTTGTGGAAGTCAGGGGCTTAGACTCCCAGGAATTCCCAGTTCCCTCCCAGGGGACCCGGCCTCCTGTTTGCTTTGTGGGTAGAGGCAGTAGTCCTGGAACGCTTGTCGAGTTTCTCAAACACCTCCAGATGTGTGCGGTTTTCCGGAGTCAAAGGTCACCTTGTGGCCCAATTGAAAAATGCGGGCCACAAAACGACCAGCCTTCCACCTCCCAGACGATTCCACTGGAGACTGGTGTGATGTAACAAGGAAGGCATGGTTCTAGTTAATTCTGGTTTTAATGTCACTTTTGCAGCTGCATGGAAGACAGCCAGCAAGTGTTTTGCTACTGGCATAAAGCTGTGTTTGACATTGTGAACATTTGTGGCTCACCATAAACACATTGGTGGCATTTGGTGCAAAATATGCCATTATTTATATTATTTTATTTTAAAATCTATATTGTAGTTTAGACATTGGACAGAGACACTGTCAAAACCCATCACTTAGGTTATCTGTGGCGTATTAGGTAAATACTAGGAAGAAGGATACATCGAGCAGGTGTTTGCGCCGTTTATTTGGATACAGTAATGGGCTGGCTGACAACATAACATTTGAATGAGTGCCATGGGGTTCTCCCTTTCATCTCCCTGTGGTTTCATCACAGCGTAGTGGGGAGCTAATTTAGTTCCTTAGCGCTGGTTTCCCTGGGTCTGTGTGACTCTATGGCACTGCTGTAAACGTCTGCCTGGTTTAATGCCAGGTGTGACACATTGTGGTTGGGCACCAGCACATCTTTCTCTCTCTGATTCATAATGACAGATGCTCTGAGAGCTCACTCAACAGTCTGTGATCTCTGTCTGTCACCGGTGACAACCTCCAGATGGTCTGTCCAGTCAGGCTTGCCCTCTCTCTCTCTCTCTCTCTCGTGCCCCCGGCTGCTGTCACTTATGGCAGGGTCTTGCAAGATAAAGCTCCCTTCTGCTTTTGTGAGAGATCAAATGAAGAGGTGTGCGACGGAGTAAATTAATCTCTTGCCTCCTCTGCGGAGCTCAAGCCGTCTTGCCAGATCTACACAACGAGCCAGGATAGAGAATGTCAGACCTATAAATCGGCATGCCTAGCCAACAGCTTAAAAAGGTGTGGTTTGCATGGCAACTTTGTTAATGTAAAAATATAACCATATGGAACGATTCATGTTTTCCCTGTCGCAGAAATGTGTTTAAAATCAGTTGTTTAGCTGAGCTTATCCTGTACAAAGCTATCAGGGTCGCAGAATTGAGTTTCCTATTCATGAAGGAAGGAGAGAATTGGCGTTTGTTTTGCCTGATAAACAGTTGTTGCTCAAAGAGGAAGTGTCTTGGCTGGTCCAGGCTGTCTGAGGCACCAGAAAACCCACCGTCTCCTCCCCCTGTAGTGCAGGGCTTCCGCCCGGCCGCGTGATTTGCTGAAAGAGCCTTCAACTTTAAAGTCCTGTTTAAAGCGGAAGTGTGTGAGGACAAGATTCAAAGAAGACTTTGTGTCTTGGCGGCTGGCACTGCCAAAAAAGGTTGAGAAAGGATTTGAGGGCGAGGGAATACTGTGAGTTTGTAGAGAGAGCTGTGAGTTCCAGCTTTAGAGAGAGAGGGAGAGTCTGCTTGAGTTTGTGACATTGTGACAACACCACAGGCCTTTTGTGTGTCTGGCACCAGTCTACAGAGGTTTTCTTAATTTATTTATTCAGTGTCATGCAATGTTGACCACAATATGGCCTCTATTGTCTCTCTAAAGCTGTCACTTCGCACAAATCAAAAGCAGCACTTGCTAGCCTATTGTGTTTTTAAATTATTATTATTTTTTATTTTTTTATAAAGTTTATAGAGTTTAGGTCAGGATATTGGTTCATGGTTTTGGGATATTGACCTAGGAGAATGCATCCACGTTTCAATCCTGTATTTGTTGGAAGTGTTCAGCAAAAACGGCCAATAAAAAAGCTCTGCCTGTATCTGCTTAGTTTACATCCACATTTAGTCACAAACCCACTTCCTCCTTTTGCATGTGCACGTCACGTTACATTGTCAGTGTACAGCACGTTTTAATTGTCCGTGCAACACAAGGGAAGTGGGTCAAGGCTGTAGATGTAAAGTAAGCAAACGTGCCAGTCTGGGATCTCTATTTTTTAAATGCATCTATTTGTGGACACATTGTAGTGCAATGGACAAAGGCAGAGCATTAAAGGTGGAGTCATCGATGCTGGACAAAGATTGTTGATATTTAGAACAATCAAAACAAAAACCGCTCTCTCCATTACTAAGGGGTGTTCCCTCAGAAACTCTGCTCCTCAAATTGCACACCCATTGCCAAGGCTTGGCTAGTGTTTTATGTGTGCATCCCTTCAGTTTCCTCCATTTACATAGCCAGGGCTGTGTAGAAACACCAGAGTATATCTTCAGTGCGCAGCTGCACACAGAACTGACAGCTAGCAGACCATGAGGAGATTTTTGCTGAGGAGTGTATTTGCTTATATTCGCTGATCACTTTTTTCAGACGACTGGTTATAGGTAGATTATGGCCAGCAATGATTTATATAAATGGAAGTCTATAGGCTATTATAATTGCTAAACATATTAGCCCTGACGAAACGGCATTAAATGTAAAGGGTCTTAACCGTACTGCCACTCTGTTAACTTCTGTCAGGAGTTCTGCTTTTTCTGTCTCATCCCCTTGGTCTCCTTGACCTAGACTAGAGCGACAGATCACTGCTCCAAGCGTCAGCAACTCAGTGCTGCAGACGGAGGACGAGCACATTTCCGCTTTTCTTTTTATTTTATCTGTTTTTTAAAGGCTAACCTTAGCAGAATCATCCTCTGTAGCCTCTCCTCTTCCATTAGTGTCCGTGTATGTTTTGGAAAGTAAATTTTGAATAAGATGCATTATTATAATATTAAGATTTGATAGTTGGCTAAATGCCTTCTACAGTATCAGATGTCAGGTCTAAATGTGAGCTACATGCATGAGTCATATCCGTCCTATCCATCCTATGTGGCAATAAATATGCTGCGCTTTCTTAATATCCTCTTGCTATTCTTTGAGTGGCTTAAGGTCAATTAGACTGGTATTTAGAAGAAACATGTCTTCACATTTTCATTCTGAGCGAATATGTTTTAGCAAACATGACTGGAATGTGTTTATTCCACTTCTACAACATTGTAGTTTTGGCAATGTGAAATATTCTTGTTTCCCTGCTCATTTAGATACTTGCTAACTAGTAAACTGTGCTAATTTACAGTTTTCCACATGAATGCATGGAGCTGGAAAGACCTAATCTATTTCGTATTTAGCTCTGTCAGTGTCAAGTCCAGGGCACTTGGCTAGTGAATTTAACCAGAAGGCTGTACAAGCAAGCAGCAGGCCTTTTCCGGCTGATGCAAACGTTTGAGCCCAGACTAGCAGACCATCTGTATCTTGAAGCGTCACCATCTGACCCCTCTTCGCTCTACTAGGTCTGTCGGTGAGCCCCACCAACCCACATCTGACCATGTTGGGATTTGGCTGCCTGTCATATATGGGGCTCTGACTTGGTTGTTTCCAGCAGTGGTCACTTGTGTTGGAAGTCCTCATGTCATCTGTGGTGATAATCGCTTGCTGTGTTAGCCCTGTGTGAAATATAATATAATCTTGGGTTTTGTTTTCACACAACAATCTACAGTGTTGCTTTCTTTTAGATGTGTAGGCCTACCCTATTTTCTTGAATGCTGCCCTTGTTTCCTGTCAAAGTACAACATCTGCAGATTTTTTTTTTGTGTGCGCTATTTGATGTACATTTTATTTCCTCACTCTGTTGCATTTAACCACTGCTTTTTGCTGTTGTCAAATAACTTTTGTTGTGTTCCATTTTCACTTCCTGTTTACATGCAGCACGTCAAGAAGGCTTATGCACTCTGATTTAGTGCTTCAGTATTAAAGGGTATTTTTGTTATTTGGTAACTTTCCAATAAACCCTTTTATGTAGCCCAATTAGAAAGTAATCGGCCAATCAGCATCCAGTCTTATTACTTGAAGGTGGCCTAATCACCTAATACATCTGACTCTAATTGGCACTGCCTATACTGTACTATGCGCACATTGCGCAGTGTTTACGAATGGAGGATATTCAGGCCAAGTAGCAGAGAGAGTGAACCTTATAAGTCATCTGAAATCCCAGTGCTCAGGGTTGAAAATGGGTTAGTCAAAAGGATTTCTGCTGAACATTACGTTCGATGACTCAACCCTCTGTCACATTTTTGATACGACTGTTTGAAGCAATGAAAATATTTCAACATAATTGCATCGGTCAGGACTTTCACAATATAAAATGTTGTCACTGTGCTTGAAGTTTACTTGCACTACACAATTATAAAATGTTGTGTTTTATTGTAAGTCTAAAGCTATTGAGGTGTCTGCTGTTGATATAATGGGTTTAGGTCAAAGTTATGTTTTTAATTTCCTTTTCCTGGGTAAACTAAGTCTTGAAGCAATGACACTTTGATTTGGGGTCGGGGGGGAAGGGGGGTTACACAGCCAGTACCTGCTATGCTTAATAGTACAACCTATAGACCTGTTTGGAGCAAGGCATGATTTCTAGACTCCATAGATCATAATGTAAGTTAAATTGCAAGCTGCTCTTGGTGGTTTAATGGTGTGGGTTGTTCAACTGCACGCATTGGGCACCGTAATAAAAGTTCAAGTAAATGTACTTTTTAGCATCAACTGTGGTATGCCGGGCCATTGCCTCCAACAGCTTGTCAGTGAAGTATAGCTTTTAGGCCCACACAAAGTGTATTGCTCTCTAATATGTTTGTCTGCTGTTGCGATGAGATGACCCACTACCATTTTAATATAGGGTGACATTATGCTAATGCCTGCTTATTGCAGAGGAGAATTTCAGTGATTGTGTTCAGGAGAGTGTTTAATTAGCCAAGGGATTTTTACTATTAATGGGGTGGGAATGAGTGGCGGTACATAATAGCATTGGCCAATTATTGAGCACTACTGTGCTTGTCTGAGGAAATCAAATAAGACGTCAAGGAAGCAATGCTGGATGTGTGTTATAGGTCGTAGTGGGTTAATTCAGCTAGTGAAAATGGTCCCAATGTCCCCTGTCAAGAGACCTTGTGTTCGCATTGGACAGCTGTTCTGCTCGGCACAGCCACAGAGTCATTGCTGTGACTCTGCCGACATCCAAGATCAACATCTTTCTAACTCTTAATTAACACATTTTATTATGTCGGCAGATCATTGATATTTGTGTTATTTTAAGCAAATGTCAGCTTGTGTGCAGAATGTGAAAAAGAGATGCAATCATATTGATTTGTGCTCAGTACTTGAAACCTTCTCTCACCCAAGTGAGTGACTGGCATGATCTCTACTCGCCTACAGAGTTCCCAACTGCTAGTGCATTGATCAAATGTTTCTCTACCCCCTCACGTAACCAGTCAGCCACATACATTGTTGGACAGTTGTTTCAAAACTATAAGGGGTAGGATGTCTGTTATGTAGTAGGGTATCGGTACGATCGAAGAATAGGCTTTTTTAAGTATAATTTATTTTTCTTTTTATTTATAGATGCAAAGATGGGTTTGTAAGCAGACTTTCAATTGTCCCATGACTACTTGTATCATCTTAACAAAATATGTGATTAATTTAGGCTAAAATAGGTCAGACACCAATAACCAAACCAAGCCTCGTATTTTCTTTCAAAACATTAAGCTATTTGTGTTCATTGACTTGACAATATAGGTCACTCCTGAAACTGTTTGGATGATGCTTTGAGATGCTTTATTTCAATCATTTTAAAATGGCAATGTAATCCTGTAGCATAACATAACTTTGTATGTTGTACACATACGCCAATCTTAAGAAGCATCCAGTGTTTGACGTCAGAACAGGTGGTGAGGTCACCTCCGATGGAAGGTGTGGAAGTTAACAAGCCCGCCCACTGTTATAAAACTGTTATCCGCTGTCTGTTGATTTGGAAGTAATGACAGGAATTTAGTCATTCAAAAACTGTGACCAATAGCAGGGAAGTTGTGCTAAGCTTGCCATGACTACAGGCCAGATGTATGTCTTTGATCTTCTTATTTGAATGACTGTTGGTAAACAATATTGTGTTTGGTCAGTAGTTGAATATTCAACTCGCCTCTTTTGCATTTTCTTTTTCTTTTATGACGTGTGTGTGTTTATTTTCTTATTGTTTTCATTTTTATTTTTTTATGGAAAAAGATGGATTCCTCCTTTTTTCTTTTAAATAACCTGTCTGTGACGGAACACTGCCAACAGCCATCACAACACTTGGTGGAAGTGGTCAGCCCTGGACTGAAAGGATGTCTTTGTTGCTCTCCCATCCACCCGCACAGCCACATCTGTGTCGCAACTCGCAACCTGTCTCAGGAGCCTGTCTTAATCCAAATAGTTTTATTTAACCTTATCGTGTCCATTCTATCCAAACACCTACAATCTCCTTGCTTCTTTGTCCCCATGGCTCATCCCCGCCACCTTTCTGAACACAAACACATTTAGAAAAGCTCTATTTCCAGGACTCTTGTCCTATGACCAGGGGATGGGGGATTTGGGAGGAGCGCGACACACACACACACACAATCTCACACGTGAACGAATCTGTCAGTGTGGATGCTTTTACAAGATACCATATGGGAGATTACATTAGTGTATGCCTCTAGGCACAATCAGCCCTACCATTCATGGAAAAACTATTAACTACCAATAACATTCCTAGCTAGTGCGAAAGGAAGGATTGGCAGGAGTTTTCCCAAAGTGTGATGTCTCAGGACAGACTACTTGCCTGGCTGACTCCTTGATTGGTTAGATCTATCTTTGGAGTCTGTGGACCTCAATCACAAATCACATGTAATAACTAGACGGCTAGATTTAGCCTGTTATTACATGTGATTTAGAAACTGTTTGCACACGCACACACAGAGCCACTACAGCATATACTTTACATATTGCAAGCATGTTAAGCAAGCATTCTGATTTTGCCTTTTTGCAGAAATGCAGAACTATTGTAAAGAGTTTTAGCAGAGTTGATACCATAGAACTATATTTTGATGCACAACAGTAGCTGTTTCACATTTTACAATATGTTTTTCATGTGTATTAAACTCCTGTGCATTTTACCACAGTCGTTAGTGTCGGTGTCTGAGACGTTCCACGTGGAGCAAATGAGCGCACATTCTCCTGACTGCAGTACATTTGCTTTTACCTTTCTTTTTCTCAAAAACATCACACAAAAAAAAAACATTAGAATGCATTTCTTTAAATGCAATGGGGTCATAAACATTCTATTTTCAATTATCCACCGCAAGATCAACAGGTTTTCTGCATATTTATGCTCTACCCTGGCTTCCACAACAAAGCCTTGTACACTAGTGTCATCCATTTTGGGAACATCAGCCATAAGCAGAACACTGTGTTCTAAGTGACTGAGGTAACCTACACTGCTACAAGGAAAGGCATGTGTTTGTGTGTGTCAGCATAATGTTATACTGTTCATACTTTTTCTTTCTTATGCGACTACGTGATGCTATGTTTATATAAAGAACACAACAGGGCTTATTTCTGGGATAATGAGGAACTTGGGAAGATTAAAATCCAGTTAAAAGTACAATCCCCTTATATGTTTGGGTCAATGACAAATAAAGTGCAAAAAATGTATACTGCTATAAGTGCTATATGTGTTAATAATGAAATTATGTGGTTTGTGCAATCAAATAACACTGCTCTTGTCATTTTAAACAAGATGGACAAAATTTGTCGCCAAAAAAAGTAATTTGGTTTTACCATGAATATAAATGCAATTATTAATTTGCAGATAATCATTCATGAACACATTTTATTTAGCATAGTAGTATGCGGTATGCGGTGAAATTTATAATTACATGAGCACTTATATCATCATTTAATAGTTTCATTGAACTGTTCCAACATACACATCGAAGCCAAATGCGCATGACTGCTATGATGTCCAGTACTTATAATTATTATAAATCCATGGTTACACCAAATGACATCAATGAAATTTATTTTTCCAGACATCCTTTCTCATGATAAAATATAGTATTAAGGCTTTTGGACAAAAAAATGACACGTCACGTCATTCACCCATTTACATTACAAATACATCGTATTTATTGCATTACATTGACTATTATATACTTTGGAAATATGCATACCATATTATAAAACCATTCCGATTCAATTAGTATTCTCTCAAATATTGCGCAGTGCTAGCCTAAAATGTGTTTAGGTTAGTTGTATAGACCCCTGTTGCAAAAGTAGCAATGTTAGAACAGCAACAAATCAACATTTTTACCGTAATGCAAAGAAGTATATCAGGGTTTATTTTTGCAACCAGAGGATAAGCGTGAAAGGGAATTTCACAGGGATATTTAACACGGATTATAATCAACACACCCAAACCTTAATCCTCAAACTGTACAAAAACTGCAATAAACAACAAACAACCTAGGTTTGCAGCCATAGAACTATATAACTATAACCATTATACTATAACTATAACCATTCCAGGATAGTCATGTCAGCAATAAATTGGCCAAAGGCATAATCTCACACGCTCAGACTGTAAATGCCTGGTTTGCTGCTGATTGAAGTTGCTGCTGATTAAAGTAATGCAGTAATGACTGAAAGAGAGCTTTTCCATTTGCATTACTGATTGGTGTGTCCTCCCTCTATAGGCCTTTTTGCAAAGGATTCAGCAAACTGCAGAAGACCAGCAGTGTCTCACACCTGAACAAGTCAAGGTACAGTATGTCTACTACATCAAACCTTCTTGAATATAACAACTAATAAAACGCTGTTTAACAGTGCAATGTCTAGCCTACCCAGGCCACACTATAAGCAGCAGGTTAATAAAATGCATCTAAGTCCTGAAATAGAGATTGGTTGTTGTCTACTTTTCAACTTAACTTAAACCAAACCACTCAAAACTAACACATGCATCAGTGAAAACATTTTAATATTTACTTATAGCCTGTTACATTATGTTTTACAGAGTTAGGCAAGCAATATTCAAGCAAGGAAGTCCTAGATCTCCAATGTAAAAAAGTTGTTAAGTCTATGATTAAGCTTGAAGGCTTAAGGTTTTGGAAATGGGAGTCAGTATGGATAATGAATCTGCTGGGTCTTTCTGATCTCCCCCACCTAACACACACAGATTCTCTTCTCCAACATGGAGGAGATCCTGGAGGTGCACAAAGGAGTTTTGTCAGAGGTGGAGGCTAGCCTGCAGCCAGATCCCCATCCCCAGCATGCACTGGGGCACGTCTTCCTCAAGTTTGTAAGTGACACACAACTACAGGCATGTGCTGGCCACACAAACGCACGCACATACACACACACACAGTTTTATAGAGCAGCAACCAGCAACCACAGACCTGGGAAAAACATGTGAGATGTGAAAATACTGCTTCGTTATCACATGCAACCTCCTTCAGCTTTGGTAAACACGCACGCGCACAGTGCCACCACCCCTCAGGCAAAGCGCATCTTGTCAATCATAAGTAACCCCCCCCCCTCCCAATCCTCTTCATCAACCCCCTGCTAGACATTGGTGGACTCTCTCTCTCTCTCTCTGTGCCTCGCTCGCTCGCTCATCCGTTTCTCCGTGGTGCGCTCTCTCTTTCTCTGTGGCTTCCTCTCTGTGCCTCGCTCGCTCGCTCATTCGTTTCTCCTTGGCTTTCTCTCTCTCTCTCTCCGCTCCCCTCTGTTTGAACTCACTCGGCCTGCGGAGCAACAATGAGGGCCTTGTGTCCAGGGAGGAAGGGATGGTCTGTCACTCAGGCACGGGGACAATAGTTCCAACCACCCCCCTTCTCTCTCTGCCCCTTCCTCCCTTCTGGTGAATCTTAAGAAACACACACACGCACGCATGGACGCACATGTACGTGTGTGTGTATATGTGAGTCTGCTGATGAGGTCAGTTTATTTTTTTGAACTGGCATTGCAGACCCGGTTAACCACTTGAAATTGACACATCGATTCAACCGATGGTAGCCTCTTCGCTACCATCTGCTGTTATGGGGTGTTTAATTACATCTTCATTGCGTATAGCTGACGATTAAATGGCACGTTGAAGATACCCCCTCACACAGTCCGAGGCATCGGATCAATTCCGTAGTAGGGTGTGCAAGGGCCAAAGGTCGGCCCTCGAAAGGGGTTTTCCATCGCTCTGAGGTCAGAGAGGCCTTTCATGCTAAGGTGACTCTTTGTCATGTTTGAAAGGAATTTTCTGGATTCGTTTGTCTACCTGTCTATTTGTGCGTATGTACTGTAAATACTGTTGACATGTTTCATTGGCGGACTAAACAATTTAATTCTGGATGTATATTTTCCATATCTGTTTTAGTCATTCACTTTCTCTGTGTGTCTCTCTGTTGCTCTATGGGCTTCAAACGGCCACCACCTCTGTTGCACAGTATTGGTTACAGCTCCCTTTCCAGCCTGTGACCTTTCTCTTAAACACAGACACCTCTCACCCATCGTCTGTCTGGCACCCTTTGACCCCTAGTCCTTGACCTGTGCCACAAGCCAAGAGCATGGCTCAAATTTGATTTACTTCCTCCATTGTGCCTGCTGCTCACAGTTAAAATGCAAAGGGTTTTGAAGGCTGTAGGAATTAAATAATTTTGGCACTAGTATAGAAAAGTTACTAATGCTCTTTTGAACTTTAAATCGGGCCCTACCCAGTATTCACTTCACAGGATTCCATGCATCAATATTTGCTCTATTTCTGCAGTGTTTATATCCGACGGCAACTGCAAAAACCAACAGTGATCTCATTATGCACTTTCCACACTACAGCCGTTACATTATGCATTGACTCGTGTGCGTGTGTGTGTGTGTGTGATATTGCCCCTCTTATCCTGACTCCACCATTACATTCTAGATACATTCTAGATAGAATGGGGGGGGAAGGGGTCAAAAGACTTGCGTGTTTATCAGAGGGACAACCAGGTCTTTGAGCTATTCTGGGCTCAAACAGCAGGTTTTATTTTTATATTGACCTTGTGAAAATTACGTTATATTTAGATTTCTACAGAAATCTAAATATAACGTAATTTTCACAGGTTTTCAGTTGTGGGAACATGAACTATTTAAATGGTACATGTCTTGAATATCAAGTTGTTGAAAGAAAGTTGTCAACATTAGCCATATAGTATTGAATTGCAGATTAGGGTGGTTTGAAACACTTTTTTTTTATACTAAATTGTGCTGCTTTTATTTAATGTAATTCGTTTAATTTAGTTAGTCCTTTCTCGTGTGGTTTATTATCTGTAGTGAACATTTACATTTAGTTGACCTTCCTGTCGTGTTCTGAACTTCTTGTTACTACAGTGTCTGGAGATAGTGTAAAATAATTTGAGGTGTCACACCATACATATGCCCAGATGTTGCTGTCAGTGGTGCAGACAGCACCAGCCAAGGTTTGTGCATCAAAAGACCTGCGGTATTCACATCAGCTCAGCCTATAGTCCAATATATTGGCGCCCTTGCAAAAGGTGAAAGAGGAAAGCCCTTCAGTAGGCTAGTACTCATTTAACATCCCGTTAGCTGTGCCTTTCTGCCGCTGCCAACATTGCTAGGTTACCTTGTGGAATATGCTTGTGCGGAACACATGGCATATTGTCACGGGTGGCTGAAAAGCTAGTGTCTAAAAAGGCAGCTTCTCAGGAATGTAGAGTAGAGCAACTGCCAAGCTGTCTTTTTTTTTGTGTGGCTTTGGGGAAAAAAAGAATCTACAAGGGGGTCTGCTCTTGGTTTCCTGAAGTTATTAAACGCACTCAGCCCAACCTTATCATTATTACTTGTTAAAATATCCAGATAACCAAACGGCTTGTCTTCAAACGGTGTTATATTCACTAGGCTAACTTAGGCGGCTGCTTGTCAGTCAAGGTCTATTGGGGTGCACAAAGGATTGGATTTCTCTTAAATGACCAGACATATAGCTAAGACAGGCCTGCAGACATAGTCGAGCTTTCACATCCCAGCTACTGTTCATGTATGCAATACATTTTAAATGAATTAAATGAATGTGATAACATTGTTGTGTACATGACGTTGTATGAATGATGCATTTAAACCTACATATGTTTTGTGCCATGGGTCACATTTCGAAATGGGCCTTAGCATTGTGTTGAGTTGCCCTTTTTCATTCCAGCATAAATAAAGGAAGCCAGTTTATGATGGCATTTCATTTGAACAGCTGTTTGAAGAAAAACAGTCTGCAAGGTTAAGTACCATGTCAATTCATGCGTTTGTTTCCTTTGTTCTGTGGATTACAGAAGGATACGTTTTCAGTCTATGGCGAATATTGCAGCAACCACGAGAAAGCCTTACGACTTCTGATGGAGCTGAACAAGCTCCCCAACATCAGGACTTTTCTATTGGTGAGACAACACAGCTTTGGCTGATTTCTTATTCTTCTTCTGTGGTTTTTATTTTTAGTTTAAACCCTCTGTTCTTTACACAATACAGACAACACCCTAGCCTTATTTACTTCCTGTTCTACTTCTGCCTACTTCATTTCCTTTTGATTTGGGTGATCCCCTTGTTTCCTCTAATGCCATATGTTTGCATCCTTCCACACATCGTGCTAGCTCTGTATTAAGTTGCAGTTTAATAACAGACAGGAACCATGACAGGGATGCAGGGTTCTTTCCACCAGGACAGGAGGAAAAACACTGTCAAGGTCCATTTGTCTTTTCTTTCTTTTCTTCACTGCCATTCCAGCACCAGCTGTTTCCATGTTTTGACACTAGACTCCGGACAATGAACTCAGGATTCAGGAAAGCACAGGGCCAACAAAATTATGTCATTTTCACATCCTCAGCCAGTCAGTTTCTGAGTATTGGAAGCCTTTCTGGGATTGGCCAAACAGATTGACCCACAGGGCTGGGATTTTGGGATCGGAGTGTTGCTCGTATGTTTCTTCTGGCCCACCCAGAGCAATGGGTCTCAATATAAGGACCACTGGCCACATTCAACTAATGTATGCAATCAATATAATATGTGTTACTCAAATGTGTCACATTTGTATACTAATCACTGTATGATATTTCATATCACATTTATGCTTGTTGTTAACTTCTGAATTGAGTTGGAATGTGTGGGTGGTTGCATGGAAATGTAATGAATGTCTGTAGGAGTGAGGTGTGAATAGGTTATGGGAAATACAAGTTAAGGAATGAGTTCTTCTGTCTCTATAACTCTGTAACTATACACGAAAAGCAAGAGAAAGTAAAATATTTTTTTATTTTCTTTGTCCAAATGGAATGAAGAAGTTCTTTGGTCAACAAATTGACTGACATTTTGGTTTTCAATCTTCAAATTCTGGATGACCTTTCCCTACCAGCCATAATTTTTCAAGATTATCACCCTTCTCTAAACCAGTCTGATTAGCTGTGAAACTGTCTCCAGTGGTGTAGTTGCTTTGATCTTGATCAGGGGCTGTTTGAGCTGCTAACAATTTGACAGGTCACAAGAATGAAGAGAGTAAGGCCTGACTCCAACTGTACCCCCTCAGTTCTGAAGGTTACCAGTCCTTTCAACTGTTGGTTGTGTAGGGTGGGAAGGGCTGAGCATTTAGTAGAGAAAATAACAATGGAGAGCTTGGTTTATGAATTAAAAATGTAGTTATACTAGCGCCTTCAAATTATTGTTTGCATACTAAATATTATTAAACTGAAATAAATAGTGACATGGTATGTCTGAAAATGCATCTGAAGATAAATAAATCCTTTTAATAAAATAAATTGTTGAGCTATTTCTGTAACAGATGCATAGAGAAAGCTGTGGGGCCCTATAAACAAGCAATGGTGGGTTTGGCCACACCTTAAATGCACTTGGCCACACGCTGTAGACAGGGTGCTTAGATAGTTCAAATATGGCCATTGATGTCCTATAATCCTATTATCCATGCTTGCCATGTTAAAAGATAAAGTTACGTTAACAACAAAGGGTTCTACAGTATTTCTATTGGTATTATGCTAGCATTTGTATTGTACTCTAGAGATGTCACAAACCAAGTATTCAGGAGGAGAAGCAAGTTAAACAATAGCTCATTTTAAGTGAAGGTTGTTTTATTTAGTTCTAGCTCATTTGTGCACGTTCTCCTCCTCAGCACTGTATGCTCTTGGGAGGAAAGAAAAGCACAGAGATTCCTCTGGAAGGTTACCTGCTCAGTCCCATTCAGCGAATCTGCAAATACCCTCTTTTACTGAAGGTAATCAATACATTTATATTTATCTCAACAGCACAATAACATATAGATCAACCAAAAGTAAAGGTCTAATTTATTACCAATATCAGTTTATTTGGGTGACAATATGGGTACATATTTTGAATTGAAACTGTAATAATACATTTGCAACAGCAATATTAAGAAATACTACACATTTCTCTCTCTCTCTCTATATATATATATATATATATATATATATATGTATGTATGTGTATGTGTATGTGTATATATATATATATATATATATATATATGTATGTGTATATGATTATACGATTATACTACCTCTCAGTGGTGTTGAAAACACATTGAGCTGAAATGTTAACGGTTAGTGTACCAATGCATTTTGACCACAAAAGCGTCTAGTCACAGTACTGTTGCACTCTCCCGCCTCTTCTCCTGTAGGAGCTTCTGAAGCGGACCCCTAAAAAGCACTGTGACTACCCGGCAGTTGAGGAGGCCCTACAGGCCATGAAGGCTGTCTGCTCCAACATCAATGAGACCAAGAGGCAGATGGAGAAACTGGAGGCTCTGGAGCAGCTACAGTCTCACATCGAGGGCTGGGAGGTGAGAAGGTGGTGGGGAGGATGGGCACAGATAGATGGTCAAGGTGACTGAGGAGGTGTAGAAGCAGTTTACCCAGAAATGTTGGCTGTTTTTATTTCTATCTGTGTCTGTGAAGTGTGTACACACAATGAGAGCTTGACAAGCCAAGTTAATAATCATCATAATACAAATAATGCAGGTTTAATTTGAGGAATTACCATACATTAAATCACCATTATCAGCCAAGTAATTGTAGTGTGAGATTTAATTGAAGTGGTTTATATATATATATATATATATATATATATATATAATAGGAATGTGGTTAAAATCTATTAATAGCATTTGTTTGAACATTTGGACTATTGCTGATATATGTGGCCCATTTTGAAAAGTCCCTGGGCTTCTTTGATCCTAATCTGGTGACGATCTTTTTGTCAAAATGGTGATGTAATCAGCAGTTTTTTCCCACGTATTATGTAAATGTACACATGTTCTCTGTAATTATCTGGTATATTTAGCTATAGGACATTTGAAAGCTTTAAGGATCTGTTTAGCATTTACGTGTGTTATGTGCACAATGCTGGCTAATGTAGCTCTCCATGTGTTGCATACAATCTTCACTAATACTGTACATTGTAAACTGTATCACAATTGTCCTAAATTAATGTTAATCGATAACTCCAAAAAAACAAATGTGTGTAAATACTTCAAGATAGGAATTGAACAGACCTGTTTAACAGCTACAACCTTGAGAAAGCAGAGCGATGGCTAACTTGGTGAGGATGACCCAAAGGCAAGCTTAGTGTATTTAGTAGTCATGGGAGAGACCTTTTTCCACATGCGACACAAGTAAGAGAGAGATTTCCAATCTGTCTGAGCTGGTGCTCCCAGCACTGGGGCCATGGACAGGGGTTTGGGAGCCCACCGAAGCGCCCAGCGCATTTTTCACGAGTCTGTTACCCACCACAACGGAAGCCTTGTCTTCCTGGGCAAACGATGGCACAACCCCTCCCCTCCCGGAATGGAGCTCTACTGCCTTTTAGGACGTTGTTGAACATGAACAATTATCCTACAAACACTAAGCAGAAAAGCTAAGAAGGCAATATTCGCACTCTGCCATGTCGTTTTCTCAAAGCGGAGTCAAATCGCGCTCATTTATGGGAAAATTTTGAGTGGATGCTTTCCTTCGCAAGGCTCTTTATTGCTGTTCTCGCGTTCTAGACCATCAGTCAATGGTTTGAAAAAGCACTTTATTCACCCCCACCCCCACTATCACTCCAACATAGCCTCAGTTCTAACAGCAGTTCAACATCTATCGCTCTCTCCAGCTACTCTCAGGAATAATCTCCTCCAGCCTTTAATGGCAGTATTGCCGAATCAGACCCAGGCACATTACCCCATACTCACACATACGAACACGCGCAGGATCCCATTAATACACAATAAAAGCAGACTGTAGGCTTGCCAGAAAGAATGCATCACAATGCAAAATCAGTTGAGCACTTTCTTGATCAAACCGCAGGCAAGCACGCTCTTCTCTGGCCATCTTAAGAGGAGGCCAGATCGATCACGTGAAACATTATTCCTTCCATGCGAACCTGGCAGGAATGCACATTAAGATGCGCTCAGAGAAAATGCTTATTGCTGGAGCTTGCGAAATGTCGTCACAAATACGCACTCATGGAAATCGATTATGGACGCTTCTGAGGAGCGAGGAGTTTCTGCTGGCCTCTGATAGGTGGTTATGGGTGACATCTAAGTGTGTGTGTGTTAGATTATTTTACACAATGAGTATGTCCACATATGGATGCGTTTAGTTCCAGATGATTTAGTGGAATGTGAAAGTGGAATGGTCCATAGTTTAGATTGACACGCATTAGTAAATTCCGACATCTATGCAATTGTGCTTGTTTCTTTGCTGTCAGTTGAAACAGTTGTGGTTTTCATTATATTTGTTTTTACCTCCTGTTTAACTCCTCATTAGTCTGTAAAGTGAGGTTTTAAGTTTAGCTAGAGTTGGAACCTTGTTATTGGAGGAGGCAGTCCTACTGTGGGCTGTGTTTATTGTTTGCAGATAGTAATCTCACACAGAAGCTAAAGCAGTCATAAAGAGTCATGACAGGTTTGAGTTGTGACCCACTGGGTGTGTACGCACACCCAGACAGACAGCGGTTCAACGGTTTAATAGGCGTAGTTATCTGAATATATATTTACTCACTGTTTTCTCAAAGACCTTGAGAAAGCAATTGGTCTGGGAGGTGTTTAATTTATCATTTGCAGTTTCAAGTGGAGTCACTGTGTTGCCTAGTTAATTTGTAACTCGTATCAGTGGTGCTATGCTATCTCAAGGGGCCAATTATTGTACTGCCCCTGCCATAATGCACAGTCTGAATGGACAGCAGTTGCTGTCCAGGGTACTGACTGTGAAGCTTTAAGAAATATTCCAGAACAGTACATGCATAAAACAAAAGCTACATGCAGGTGTGGGAGTAAAAATGTGTTGGTCTGTCTTGGCAGATGATGTCTTCCACCCTTAATTAATAAACACTGATAAATAATAATTGTACTCAGTCTTGATGGATTGATTGAATAATTGATTGATTGAAATGTTGTTTTTGATCCTCAGGGGACCAACTTGACAGACATTTGCACAGAGTTGCTTCTCCATGGAAGCCTGCTGAAAATCTCAGCGGGCAACATCCAAGAACGGGTCTTTTTCCTGTTTGATAACCTCTTGGTGTACTGCAAGAGGAAGTCCAGGTAAGGGAAGGAAAGGAAATAAAATAATAATAATGAATTCGGATATTCATCTTGATGTTGTGTACTGGTAGTTTTCAGCCTTTGGATAGTTGTGCTAGACACCTCAGAAGGTTAAAAGACTAAAAGGGAATGTCCTAGATGACGACCACATTCATCTATATATCTAAAGGTTGAAAAGTAGTCTTTAGAGTAGAGAAGTAGTAGGGGTTTTTTGTGGGGTTTTATTATTCTCTTTTTTATTTTTTATTAAATGTGAGTAATGTTCCTCTGTAGGACGAAAGCCAGACCTGGAAATTTGGAGCTAATGCACAAATTCCTGTTTGTGTAGCCAGGTCATTAGTATGTAAACAAAACAAAGAGACCCTACCCAAGTCTCCAGCCCAGTTTACCTCAGCCTGTATGAATGAAACGTGTGTTAAAGAGACGAGTCCTTTCTTACAGCAGCGCTGGCAACAAGTGAAACATCAGTCTTGTATCTCATTTCCTAGGGTTTCTGGAAAGAAGTCTACCAAGAGAAAGTCCCTCAACGGGCCCCTGTACGTGTTCAGAGGTCGAATCAACACCGAGGTGATGGAGGTGGAAAACGTGGAGGATGGGACAGGTGTGTGTGTATGTGTGTGCATGCCAAGCACAGCAACACAACCTCAGTAACCCACCTCTTCAGATCATCAATCTCTCTGTCCCACACATTCAATTTATCCAAGGCTTAATCTCTTCTTAAAGTGGTTCTATATGACTTTCTGCCACTAGATGTCGCCTAAGCGCACCAGCATATACAACCAAAAATAAATGCTCCACTAGCCCCACACACACACACACACGGACTAAAATACACGTGCTGTGGAAACAAAGAGCAGATTACAACAAACACAGAGTGAGTATGATGACATCTCTTCTCAGGCGAATTTATATCTTTAGAAAATAGGTGTTATAACATGGTTTACATTATTACATATACTTTAGCAGCGTTTTAAAGGTGGGTGAACCGTTCCATTGCTGTTTGTTAAATTAAATGACCTCACAATCTGCTAGCTATCCTTTCTGTGTGTGTGCGCTGAGAAGGAATCCATTGTTCATGCCTGGCTCTGTATAATAGTAGAACAAAGTGGTGCAGACAATGCCACATAACACTATCCTATCCCAGCCGTGGCAATGGATGTCCAGTGTAGGGCGGGGTGGGACGGAGCTTCTGAGGGAGCACCCTGTGGCATTGCAGGGGGAGAGGTGTGCTGTATTTGTTTTTGATGTTAAGTTCAAATGTAAAAGATCTTTCCCCTAAATCAGTTACCCAACCTGTCTTAAGGAATGTTTGGTGCTTTTACAAAATACACAGGCCTATGACTTAATTTTCCATCTCACCCGTGCGGTTGTGGATCTGAAATGTAAGTTATTATACGTTTTCTATTAAATTGTCCACAATAGGCTCAATTTGCGATCCTTCCTGTTCTACTGAATGTACAGTAAGTACTATTTCTTGACACTATTTTCACTAAGTAGGTGCCTCTCATAGTTACAGAATAATTTTAGTGGTATTCATGTCCATAAAACAGCAAGCCTTCTTAGAGGATGTGGTGAATGTAACTGATATGAATACTGTACTTGTTTACAGTTAGGGTGGAGTACGTTTCAAAAAGGATATAGCAAGCAACCTTGGCTCCCCACCTCACCTTTACTCCACCAGTCCGTAAGAGGATGGATAGGTGTGATATTTGCTAGGTGAAATACACACAAGACGCGTTCAAGCGGGCAGAGCTAAATGCATCCACTTTGAGCTAGTTTAAATGCACCCTACATTCTTTGTTTGCGGTTGTGGCTTTTATGCAAGGCACCCTTGCTAGGCTGGTTTGTCTCCATAAGACAATGTTGTCTTCCTCTCACACTTATCTTTTTCTATACTGACATACTGTCGGTATGAAATCTAGATGCCAGTTGTTCTGCCTGTGAGCGCTTAGTTGTTGCATAGGGGAAACCACATACGAAAACACGCTTAATTCTTAGAAGAGTGCCTTCTATTTACAAAATATTTACTGGTACATTACTAGTTTATCAGGTGATGGGCTACTGATAGCTATTTTGCTAATATTGTGCAACTTATTTTTAGCGAATGAGGTCCTATGAATATTAAAGGACAAGTGTTGAGTTCCTTAATAATTATCCACTGTTCATAAATCAACCTGGCACTGCTTTTAAAAGCATCAATCACAAAGATTAAAATATGTTTTAAAAAAAAATGTAAGTCTGTATTATGTGTACTGACACAAGTACCTTAAATAATAATATTGCATAATATTGCTATAAAGTTACATACCGTACTATTATGCATTTCATTCTGAAGCCATACATTATTTAATAACATATATTTGTAATTGTTACTTGGCGAGAGTGATCCCACCCAATCCTCATAACTATTACACCCATTAGGTTGAATATACATTAGATTGAGGGAAAATGTATACTCTAGTCTTTAGTGCTAGATCAATATATATCAGTATATACCATGTGTATCTTTAAACTTTGATATTACATGAGAATACCATAATTAATCATCTATTGCCAAGATTATTCCTGCTTGCTCTTATGTTTGATGCTCAGTGCACCTGGAGTGGAGTGGCCCATTCTCTTCCTTCCAAGTGGAATAAAACATATGGAATAAATACAGTTTTTAAGCCATATATTCACATATTGTTTCATTTCCCTTCAGTAGACATGGGTAGCTGCAGCATACAGTAGCAAGCATCTTTCACTAGAATCCCTACTTCATAATGCCTACGTCATAATAGTGTGCTCTCTAAGGATGACAGGCGCTGCTCCCTGTTGGGCCTGAGGTATCAGATCTATTTATATGACCTTTAAGCCAAAGACTAATGCATCCCATTACCCAAGGTCATTCATTATTTAGACGTTCACCTGTAGCCAAATGGCCGCTAAAATTAGCATGTGATATCCACAGGAAAGAGAAAGCTTTTTGGTTAACATTGTTTTTACTACTCTAGACGTGCTGTGTAGATCTTCCTAATAGGCCTGCAAATCTGTGTGTGACAGGTTAACTGTTTTTATGGGGCTCTCTTTATTTGCTTTATAAAGCTGGTCTACCAAGCCATTTGGTTATGTGTGATTTAGTTTTAGTCTCTCTTGAAGTAAGCATTCTTAAGGGCCATGGACCTTGTAGTCTTTGTGAAATGTATAGTTTTTACAACTGTAAAAAAATATGATTATGAAGGAATACAAAGGCAAAGACATGCTAGTCCATATTCACTATTTAACCGTTTTAATATGAAGTTTAAAGTCTTATTGCTCTGTCACATGAAAATGGCAGCATAAATGGAATATAACAATAATTAATGCTATATTATTTCAGTTCTTATGTATTTATTGTATTCTAAATGTGTCTCGACAGCGGACTATCACAGCAACAACTACACAGTGACTAACGGCTGGAAGATCCACAACACTGCTAAAAACAAGTGGTTTGTTTGCATGGCCAAGCATGCTGAGGACAAACAGAAGTGGCTAGATGCCATCTTGAGGGAGCGGGAGCAGAGAGAAAGTAAGTGTCAGTGACTTTGCATGTTTCACATGAAAACACATTCTCTACATTCAGAGTATGCTAACGTAAGCAGGTTCTGTGTACGCGCTGTCCAGCGTTTCTACACATTCCTGGCTATGTAAACACAAATGGAACACAAACAAAGTGGTGCAGACCACACAACACTATCCCAGCCCTGGCAATGCATGTCCAATTTAGGGGGCGGAGCTTCCTGTCAATGAAGGGAGATGCTTTTGGTTTGAGTTCAAATATTGGCAATCTTTCTAATCTACAGCATCGCTTTCTCTACCCTTAAGTCTAGCCTAGGTTTGCTCCTTTAATATGTAACATGTTTCTATTTGACTTAGTCCCAATTAGGTTCATTACAGTGTATAGGTATTTCATAATGCTAGACAGTGAACCTGAATACTGTCTTTGTATTGTCTTGTTTCTCACATCAATGCTTAGGTGACAGGATCCCTGTAGGTGGGCTGGCGAACTCGCACAACTATGAATAAGGTGGTAGCTGAAATGGCGTAGTTGTTATTTCCTACTTAGACAGGCAGCTGGAGTTGTAGGTGTGTGTTGCAGTTTAACCAACCATAAACATAGGAAGTGAATGATGAATCGCTCATTCACAAACAATTTGGTGACAATTTGAAACAATGTTATATTATTTGTCATAAATCTCTAGTCTATATAGCTACGACATATTAGATATAGTTAATTTCTCTTTTTATTTTTTGGAAACTATTACTGTATGTTGATATGCAGCAGACATGCAGCAGACATTTTGGATACAAGTATGAGACTACTTTGCTTTAAACTACATTCATGTTTTTACTTAATCCTTTTGCCGTGCATTTTTATTACACCTGTTCAATAACTGCCATTGGTTTTTATGTTTTTGAGAAAGACAATATAGCTTTCAAGGCTTGAAACAGACCTGGGGCCGTATGTTCCCTGATAGCATTGATGGCTAAAATTCCAAATGTAACCCCCTAACCTGTATGGACAGGACTTGACTAATCAATTAAAGGTGCCCTGACTGCACCCATTAAATCAGTGTGAATGCAGCTAATCCCTTTTACTGTTACTTCTGGACCAAACTACTCTTTGGACCAGAACAGACAATGTCATTGAAGAGGTTCTGGGGAGTCTGCACCATATCTTGTGGGGCAGAATGTAGGGGTTACAAGTGCAGGAGAGTCCTAAGGAGCGTGCCCTGACTGGTGATATTGGGTTACGACCGAGTGGAAATTGACCTAAGGCTAACAGATGCCAGATCAGTCACAGTGCCTAGCTCCCAACCCCCTCACCGCTGCCCCAAATCACCTGTTGCTTAGCCAGACCTAAACCTCGGTTCGCTTAATACCTGCCATCATTGTCAGTTGAGGTCTACTGTGAAATACAGTGTTTTCCCTTTTCCTCACTTGCAGCATTGTTTAATAGAATGTTTTCCATGCACATTTTGGCATCCGTTATTTCCTTGTAACATCCTCCAGAGGTTTCTGGAGCTGGTGTAGAATGTGAGGGTGAAGAATCTGGTTAGATCACATGTTGGCCTTGAGAGCTGGTGTCATTCAGAGCAGTGCTGGGCAAGCTCTGACAGCTGGAGTGTGAGGCCTTCATGCTGGACGATCCCGTCTGTTGTTCAATGATGCTCATTGTTCTAGTCCATTCCAGCTGCTGTCCAGCGTAACGTAACTCCTGCCCATTAGAATCTGCCATCACTGCTCTTACACAGTTAGAACCTCAAGGCAGCCACTCTAAATTCTCTACAACGTAAACATTAAGAGGAAGAAAAAGACAATATGGACACCGTGGTTGCATTGGGACCATTTGTCAACAGAACTACTAGCCTGATTGAAGACCTGAGTAGGTCGAAATACTGATTGCTTTTTCTGTCACTTGAAGGCCTTGTGTTATTTGAAAACAATGTCCTTATCTTGAGTGGAGAGGTACCTTTTTTCTGCTAACATGGCTTTTTGATTGGCTTAATTAACAACATTCAAATCCTTCTCAATACTTTCAATGGCTCCTATAAAATGCATGCATCTCTTGCAAATGTTCTCCTCCTATCTGTTACACCTCTGTTATTTGGGTAAGCTCACAGTGGTGCTTACCCAACGAGATGAGGCTGAACAGTTGAAAGACAAGGCACTACAGGTTAGAGGCTCACAGCGCAGCTTCAAAGTAAATCTTTACAATTGAGTGGAATAATGGACTAAAACTGTCACTGCACATTAGCCAACTGTGAAACAGAACTTGGGAGGAATTAGCATCTAAATTATCTTAAGATGCTAATGTGTCACACACTTGCATGCTGCTGTGCTACACTCCTGCGTTCCGTCTGTGTGCGACGACAAGCAGTCAAGCTATCCTGGCACATATATTGTTCCTTTTTATTGCTCCACGACAGGCGTGGTTCTTTTGAACGTTGATGCCTCTACTGTAGATCCATATGGTGCTGTTTTCAGGGTTGCTGTGTATTTCAGTTGGGGTTTGTTTAGACTCTGCCTGCCCAATTAATGTTTTCTTAACTAAAACCGACTTTAATGTACACGTGCACAATGACACGGCATTTAATAATAACTGAATAACACTGTTCAGAGTGCTGTCATTCGTTTCTCTGTGTTCTGTTCAGGCCTCAAACTGGGCATGGAGCGGGATGCCTATGTGATGATCGCAGAGAAGGGGGAGAAACTCTATCACATGATGATGACACGGAGCCGGCACCTTATCAAGGACAGACGCAAGAAGCTCAGCATTGTGCCAAAGTGCTTTATGGGAAAGTGAGTTTTACAACTCGTCTTTTTTGTAGTTTTTGTTTGTGGAGGTTCCCAGAACGTGACGTGCAGCCTTTTGCTATGAAAATGTTCTTTACGGTGAACTGACCCAAGTGCATTGTGGTAAAGTAGCTAGTATCCTGTATCCCCATACCTTGGCAGATGCCATAATGCTATTGTGTCCACATTGTAATTGCGTTGTAATCATTTCTAAGGTGGCGTAAAAGCTGCTTCCTAAATATGCACATCATCAATCAGACACTTCTGTGTTAGCCAGCCTTTTCCCAATATGCACATGCAGACTTACCGGTACGTACTGTACATACAGTCCTGTGCAAACGCAAGCAAACTGCTTCCGAAAGTCCACTGCATTGAATGAGGTGACTCAGTGATTTCCAGCTCAATCTTAGAAGCCAAAAAAGTCAAGGGAGCGTTCAATGTACACAGCTCTTAACACCTCTGAACCTATGCGCTTGTACACAGAGCTTCATTCGTGCAGGACTTTCCCTTTAACGGGCACACTGCTGCCTGCCAGCCATTTTCCTCTGTCCCCTCAATCTTTCAATGCCTTGAATGGACAATGCCTAGGCATTGCCTACAGTTTTCCTTTATACCCTCCAGCCTCACTAGAGAGAGACACACACACACACACACACAGTGGTGGAGAGATTTTGCACAGTAATTAAAATTCTCCATGGCACAAGAGAAGCTCGTGTTGGTGACCAGAAATCAGAGGAAACCTATGGTTATGTGGCACCCACCCTAGCCCCTTGGTACTTAAACATATAAAATCTATAAATAAATACACGCCCCATGTTAAATACTATATGTTATAAAGAATAAGGTCTCAGTAACCTGTATTTATATAAGCGCATGTTAAATAAATGAAACCAATTACACACATTTAAAATTCTTTAAATGGGTTTTAGTACCTTAATGGTGGAAACGCACACTGTTGTCACAATATACCTATGTTCTGTCCGGGAACTACTTGTTGCTGTGTGTATGCGCACACACATACATGACCATCGCTTCCCCCCTCCCCTACATATCAATCTTCAATTCCATTCCCAGGCAGCAGTAACTGTGCCTCCTGTTATTTTCAGATCAAATGATGAACATACTTTGAGTGGACTCAAAGACACCTTGGTGCTGGCTAATTGGTTCTGCTGCTGCAAACAGTTTGACTCAGTCATCTGAGTGTACTGTAGCTCCACCGTTGTTCTGCTATAGCAATACAGATGGTGTTTGCTTAGCAAATGTTTCCCTTGTTGGACAATAATGGATGTTTAAATAGGCTGTAGTCACACATAGTTTTTCATATCCTCTGTGGAATTTGGAAAGTCTAATATGCAAAGTGCAGTTCCTTGAGTAAGAGTTTGCTGTTTTTAGCTAGCTACTATACAGTAGCTATTCTTTATTGGTACAGTAGTTAGTATGTATAGTTGGTTAGTATCATTTATTTATGATTGTATATTTTTTATAAATGTTCAAGTGCTTTAACAAGCTGGTAATGAGTGTAGTTACATAATTGGTGTATTTCCTGTTGGCTAATACAGATCATGTCAACATACACTTGTATATATTGCAGCAGAAGCTCCAGTAATGATGTACGTCAGTTTCATACCAAGACGTGTGCTGATGCCTGTCAAGGCACCTCACGCCACCGCTAGATAGATGCGCTTGCTAATCTATTATCGCCCACCTGGCTCCGGTTGTTTGCTCGCCCCGGCCCTCCTAATCTCTCTTCCTGCCTCTTTCTCCGTTGCACACATACACACATGCACACCTCCAAACTCCCTGCTTGTCGTATTCATTTCCGTAAGCACGTGGTGTCCAAAATTAACCTAGCTCTTTACGTAATAGCCTGGCGCGCACGTATTAACACTGTCACGCTCCGCCCCGACGCATTTTCTCCAGTTCCCCTGGCAATGTCAATTAACATCAATTCCCTTTTGACAGACATGGTGAGAAAGGACACACACACAGAAAACACACACACACACTATTCCATGAAAAGTTATTTCTATATCTCTATTTTTCATGTAAATTTTTTATTGTTGAGTCCATCCTGGTATTTGGCAGGCCACAAGCGAGGCCTTTATTAATTATGTTAAAATATTCCGTTTATGTTTCAGCCAGACAAAAAGTAAAGGAGGCAGATGGTTAAGGTGTCATCTCTTCCCCTTGTGCATTTGCATATGTGCGCACACACACACACACACACACACACACACACACACACACACACACACACACACACACACACACAGAACATCACATGTTTTGACTTGACATATCAGCATTTATATCTGTATCTGTCTTTGCTGCTTCACTTTCTCACACGCACGCACATACAAAATGTACACTTGTTTCTCAACCCGTTTGCTCATCCACAACACATGCACACACACGCACACACCCAGAGGCACGTGTTCATTATACTATTGGGAATTGATTCTGTCTGGGAGCGTGACAGCCTAGGCATTGGACAATTATGTTTTCTCTTAAAGGAGCAGGTGTGTGTGTGTGTGTGTAGCTATAGTGTAGCACACGTGCAAAAGTTTTATAGTGGGGACATGTGTTGTTTGATTATTATTGTTATTAACACTTATGTTTTTTCTTACATTTTTCTTTTTTATTTCAGTACTTTAATGTTATGGCCTTTTTGTTTGTTTTTATATTATGTATTTATTATTGAATAATTTGCACCGAGGCTGAGAATGCATCTCATTTTAGCGTGTTGGTTACATGATTACAATTCTACAGTACTACATTCTGCATTCCACCATTATCATAGCCTTATCAACATTTAAAATGATCAATAGTACAGCCTGTTTTTAATGATGTAACACTGATACATTTTTAATTTGAGGAGAACTTGTATCCCGCCTGGAATAGTTTACTGAAACACACCTTTGTTTAAGAAAAAGCCTTTTAGTTTGAGTGTTAAAGCCTCCTGTAACCTGATGTCCTGTGCTGTGTTCCCAGTGAGTTTGTGTCGTGGCTTATAGAGCATGGGGAGATCAGTAAACCAGACGAGGGTGTAAACCTGGGCCAAGCACTGCTGGAAAATGGCATCATCCACCACGGTGAGAGAGGAACCTAATCTATCTCCCTGTTGCTACACGATACAATCTTCTATGCCAGGGCTATTCAACTCCGGTCCCGGAGGGCCGCTGTCCTGCATGTTTTAGGTCTCTCCCTGCTCCAACACACCTGATTCAAATGAACGGGTCGTTATCAGGCTTCTAACAACCCAGTCATTTGAATCAGGCATGTTGCTACGGCGTGTTGGAGCAGGGAGAGATGAAACATGCAGGGCACCGGAGTTGAATAGCCCTGTTCTATGCAGTGCACTCCTATAGTCCTCCCTATATGGAGCTCATAGGGTTCTCTCTAAACTCTCACTTGTGTTATGCTGGGGGGGAAATGTACCTTTATTTTACTTTAGCAATACTGTAATTTCTTTTGTCTGTTTCTCTGTCGCAATAGCCTTTTATCCCCTGTGGGGTTCATCAGAGTAACCTATCTATCTATAAGTGTGATGGGCTGCCAGGTTGACATGTGATATATTTATAGGCATAGTGGGACCCAATTTGCACCTGTATTCCTGACACCCAATACGTGTGGAAAACCCCTTGAAATCCTCAGTCACACTAGCCCACTATGCCTGACACCACAAATAACAGGACGCAAGGCTTTTACTGTATACGCAGGGTGAGGAATGTGGCTCTGCTGGATAGCTCCAGTGACTTGGGTATAATAGGTGGATGGGCCTTCTCTCATAGTAATTATGCTATCGTTTCACGTATGTGTAATGCTAAATCCGATAATTGACATCTTACAATGGTTGACTCAGAACAGTCTGCTGTTTCGAGGGTGTTAACTTGAGACTCAGAGAGCCAACAGGTTGTTCCAACGTTGCCAACTTGTCATGGCTAAACGGCCTCTGGCATGTAGGGCTGTTGGCTTGCTCCACAGCCAAGTATTTGTACTTTTTTTTTTTTTTGAGTGATTCCAAGACATATTGGTCCAGTGGAACTTTACATTGTAGGGACTTGTTTCGGATGTTTTTGTTTCATGGTTTGTAGTCTGGATATTATAATAACAATGATTTAATGTGTTAAAAACCTTGGCTATTACCTTGGAAATGTACCATGGCATAAAATGGTGCAAGGTTTTTAGTGTCTTCTAAGTAGGATTATTGTTTGGTCTAGGACAGTGAGTGTTGGTGAATTGTGATAACTGAACTAATCCACCTTCTGTTTTTACAAAGAAATGATGTTCCAATTATTCAACCATAAGCTAATTTTCTAAAACAATTTTTGCCAGCTAGCACCAAACAAACAGTTGGAATACAGTTGATTCCCAATATGTGTTTGTATATGTAAATCAGTTTCTTTGTTTCAGTCAGCTCTGCTGCACCACCATACACATGGGTTTATCATAAAATAAGCCCACCACCTTTAAACATCCAATCTGGAAGGTTGACATGTTTTTCCCTCTGGTGACATTTCAGTGTCAGACAAGCACCAGTTCAAGAACGAGCAGGTGTTGTACCGCTTCCGGTATGACGATGGCACCTACAAGGCCCGCAGTGAAATGGAGGACATAATGTCTAAAGTAAGTGTTCAAACTCAAAATGAACAGCAAAATTATATGTATTTAGTATGGCCAGATTACACCAAGCTGTGATAACAGTCATTGCATGTTTGTGAATATGTGCTTAGTCCAAGCATGTGCCTACACATTCTGAGCTAAAAGTAGTTCTTCTCAACTGATGGACTGAATTGTTATCAAACGCAAACCTCCAAGTCTATTCACGTTAATACCATGCCCAAAATGTGATGGATAAGTATGCTTACAAAATGCTTGTGTCTAAATGCAAAACTACTATATATGCATACAATACAAGGGCTGAAATGTGTCTCAGTTTTATAAATGCGTAGGTTCTGCAGTCAGTTACTCAATATCCTGCTTCTGTGTCTGTCTGTCACAGGGTGTGAGGCTTTATTGTCGGCTCCACAGCCTCTACACTCCTGTCATCAAGTGAGTACCCCCACCCCTCTCCCTGCCCCCTATACTGTGCATATATTGGACCTGTGACGTTTTGCAAACCCCCCTTTCTGTTGCTTCGTCCAGAGACCGAGACTATCATTTGAAGACCTTTAAATCGGTCGTTCCCGCTAGCAAGCTGGTGGATTGGCTTCTCTCGCAGGTAAAGACATGATAGCAATACAAAATGAGTGTGTGTTACATTTGGGCCTCGGAACACGTGCTTTGTGGCTGACTGACGAGGCGCGTGCGTCATCCGGTTTCCCAGGGGGACAGCTCTACGCGAGAGGACGCGGTGATGCTGGGGGTCGGGCTGTGCAACAGCGGCTTCATGCACCACGGTCAGTAATGGTCTTTCACATGGACATGCACACAATGACATAACTGTACAGTATGTTGCACAATAGAGCCAAATGTGTACTTAAACCTACTATTGGCCATTTTCTTTATTTTCTATTGCATGCTGTTCTTTGCCCTTCACCCTCTTTTGTTTTCTGTAGGGCACGACCACTTCTGTTATACATTCCTCTTCTGTAGTTTTTCATTGACCTCATTTCATTTGGGCAGACATTTGCTCTTTGTTTGACCAAGCACCTTGTGGTCATTAGTAGTACTGCCTGTGAAAGACTTCCCTCTGACTGCAACATTCTAAACTGCCATTATCTTCAAACTTGCCTTTCCCTACAGTATACTCTCTCCTGCCATTACATCATGGGTCAATATGGGGTCATATCACAGCAGCACATTCAGTCACATAACCCACCACTCACTTACCACAATGTGGAGTGGGTTTGGGCTGCAGGCTAGCATGTTGAAAGTGAATTGCATTAGTAATGGACACTAATTGGGGGCTATTTAGCCTTGCTGGGTGGTCAGCCGTCTGGGGCAGTCAGCTGAACAGCTAAAGGTCTGAAAATGAGCCCCACATCACATTTGTCAGTGACTGCAATTGTTCTAATGCAGTTAAATGAGAGTCGGAGGCTAAGTGGATCAAATGTATGGCACAATTAAATTCCTGGGATTCGTGGTGCAGTTTTATCACTTGCATAGAGCCATATACATACACTGCTATGAAAATGAAGTGTGCTTTAAAATGCATGCAGTGCGTAATAAATCCCTGTTTTGCTGTGAGATATACGAGACACAGACTTCTTGATTACTTGTTATGTAATGTAATCAGACCTCTTGTTCCTTGTCCTATAGCCGCTTGTAGCGTTTTCCAGTGAGAGAATATGTGTGCATTTATGTGCACATGCTGGTCCAGTCTTTAGCATAAGGGCACTAGCCAGGGGGTTGTCTGTCTAGCGTAATGGGTGATATTAAAGTATTAGATGGCCACTGCCTCCTGTGTCTCAATAGAAGTCAGGTGTGTGTGCCAATTTGTCAGGTTAATGTGTGTTATGAGTTCGCAAAACCTTTTGTTCCAGTTAGCGTGCCAGATGTGATAAATCCCTGCACAGCTGGGCACCTATGGCTATGTTACTGCTAATGCTCTCACACACTCAACCCTGGTACAGTACATGCCACATGCACCATAGCTCCTAATCAAACAGAAATACACTAACTTATAGTAGATGGATGTTGAACACACGTTTGCCTTGCTGGAGGCCAGTGCCTGCTGTCAAATAAAAAAATTTGAAATTAAATAGTAAAACTGTAGCTTTACATATTTATGTGAATGTAGGGCAATAGTCCAATTAATTGAAAGTGCTCAGTGGAAAGACTATGAATGGGCAACATTTTATTATTATTATTATTATTTATTTGTTTTTGGTGTACGTTTCATACTAAGACAACTACTTATAAAGTGCTGTATGCAAGAAAATAGATTTTGACTTCCACATTTCAGAAAAAAGGAATACATTCCATCTGTGTGGCCGTGTATCAAAATAAATAGTCGTCATTAAACTCTGAAAGTAATCTTAGTGGCTATCGTATACATAGCCCGGGGCTTCGACTCAAAAAGACTGAAGCACAATGTCCTCTAAACCTGGCTGAAATACAAAGTGCCCCAGGTGCGCAAGTGGAAGCTCACAACAACAATGGGATGGATTTACTCACACATCTTTGATGTGCTCAACCCCTCGCGCCTGCGCACGCACGCACGCACGCACGCACGCACGCACGCACGCACGCACGCACGCACGCACGCACGCACGCACGCACGCAC
>JAODTR010004399.1:0-12082 GCA_025399935.1 Amblyopsis rosae | reverse complement strand
AAACAGCTCCACTATTGTCATGTGACCTCAATAGTTCGTTGTGATTGGTTAAACCCATTTCATCGCCAGGCGAAAGTCAAAAATATTGACCTTGAAGCGTCGCGATTGGTGTAAAAGGGCCTTTAGGCCATTATTTTAGGAAGGTGACGATATGAGCATAAGGTGCTGAGGAAAGCTTTTGTCTTGCCAGTACCCAGCCAGTGACACCAAAAACAACCCAGTGAGCTACTGTATAGGAAGGAGAGTGATGACCACAACCTATAACTCCATATTGCATACTACTTCTGTGTTTATGTAATATTAAAAAATAAAGTAGTATTACAGCCACTTTCAAATCTATTTACAGTGTGAGATTAACACAGATAGTCCGGAACAACATTCTGGATCAGAAAGATGGAAGGACAAGGGTGCCAGAACTACATATGGCAAAAATAATAACTGTCTGGAACACAATGAAAAAAAAAAAAACTATCAAAAATATCAATAAAAAGTAAAGTCCCGCAGAAAAATAACAGGGAATTTCGTGGAAAACTCAGGCAGATGAGAAAAATAGCTATAAACCCAGCTGATAGAAACAACACATCCTGGTGGAAAGTTCCGGACACTCCTCAGTCACACCAGCTTTGATATTGGAGGGTGCTTAACCTGTGTGTGTGTACACTGTGAACCTTCCCTCTTAAAAGACAGAGGTCCTGGAACCCCAGCAGAGCAGAGAAACAAGGCACCAGTAACAAGGACATCCAATATACAATGGACATCTGGGTGGGGAGGCTATTTGGCTTTAAAGAGGACACATAATGGGGAACTGATATTCCATATTTGGGTGTAACAAGCAGTTAAGCCCCAGATGTCCATCATGGTGGCCTTACTTGGGAGCAGATGCGCAGAGGATATCGATGACATTTTGAGGAGAACAAAATAAATGCTGCATTTATTTTGCAATAGTTTTAATAGTAATTTATTGGACAAATGATTAAATGACTTGGAATATAGATTAATCTTGTTGTGACACAATAATGCTTTGGATTCATAATGCTCAACAAATGGCAAAGAATCACTATCAGAACTAGGCTTTCTACTGTAGCACCAAACGTTATGTGTGTGTTAGTGTGAAAGGCGAGCAGTGCTGCAGCAGCCATTTCAGGCCCATTAGATCTACAGAGACAAGAGGGAAACTAAGAATCTGACATCTGGGCGTGGCATCCATTCGGGAGCGGCTTTGTATATAAATACGCTACGGGAAGTTTTTTATTTATCTTAACCGAACATAGACATTTCATGTTACACAGTCAACCTGCTGCTTATTATCTCCAAAAACAAGATGCTTACATGAAAACATGAAAACAGCCAGACTCCCAAAGAATAAATATTAACTTTATTTAAATGAAAGAAAGTTAAATATCCAGCCATTTGAAAATATTGCTCATGCTCGTGTATGTTTCTGTTTCCTATTGTCAAACTCCCTTCTGTACTTCCTATGTGTTAGTTCTTTACAAAGCTTTTTTGAGGGTCCACAAGCTCAGCATGTCCTGACTGAGTTACTCAAAACGAAGATTAAATATGAGGCCAGGGGAAAAATAATAATACATGAAACCAGTGGGAGAGAATCATGGGAATTGCGATTCTGTTTTTTCTTAATTTTTTTTGGAAACTCAGCCAAACAACCGTCCACTTTGATTAGAGTCCTGTTTCGTTGGAACGGCGGCGCATCAGCATTTTCGTTGACGCGCTTATAAGGCTCATAGGTTTTTAGGGCCGCGTGTGTGAATTGTGTGTGTGTGTCTGTGTACGGAGGCAAACAGCTCATAGGGGAGGGGGCGCAGGGATGTTTTGGGCAATCTCGCTAGGCTAATTATAATACTGCAGCCACCGCAGAAATAAGACATGAAAGAATGAACAATCACTGAGAGAGAATGGCAGGATAAGGGAGGGAAGCCAAACAAGAATTATTGTTATGAACGTATACGCAACGTGTGTAATTACATCTCGGTCCAATTAGAACACACACATTGGTTTTCTTCTCTGAGCCAGCCCTTAACTGGTTATCACCACAATCTACCTCTCATGGGGCATTAGATGGTATTAGACATTCATTGGAATGTGTGTGTGTATGTGAGTGTGTGCGTGCGACTTTTATCCTACAGGGACCACCAGCTAACATTTGAGACACTCTGACAGCTGCGGACAGTTGGTGTGTGTGAGCGTGAGAGAGAGAGAGAGAGAGAGAGAGAGAGAGAGAGAGAGAGAGAGAGAGAGAGAGCCCACAGGAGACAGTTGCTCAGTTGCTTGCCTGATTGAAATGACAGCTGGACAGACCAAGACCCCTCTGTATGCTCCAACACACACACACACACACACTTAAACGTGTAACCTCCTCAGACAGGCAGACTTGCTAATCTTTGCCCTTTAATCCGAGGGTGCGCTTCATTCTGTGCTCTTCATCTCCCAGGCGCCGTCCAATTCCATCCCAATGTGCCCTGCTTTCTTTGACAGCTCAAATAGGGGTGAATAACTCTGGCACCTCTAGTATTTTTAGAGTTACACTTAAATGCAGCCTGTGAAGAAACTAATTTGACAGTGTGGTAAACGCATGTCCTTGTGAATAGAACAAATGTGAAATGAGAAAGATTTTCCAAATGCTTGTTTAGACTAGCTGAAATCCACCATTCATGTTTTTATTAAAAAGTCCACACATTTCACATCGCCTGAGCAAGCCGTGTCACGACTATGATGACGATAATAATGATAATAATAGCCTAATAATAATAATAACAACAACTTTTAATCGCTATTGGAATTGACCAGCCAGTGAAACATGGGACCTTTGGAATACATGTGGTTATGCCTCAAACTAAAACGAATCATCTGCTGAAATGAACACCGAATATATTTTATGCAGCTTCATCATTTTCAAATCAATAATTTTCAATATTCGGAAATGTCACATACCAATGCCAAATGTGTATTCAGAATTATATTATGGTACAAATCTACATGCTAAATGCTACACCGGACAGCTCCCTCATTTGCTTATTCTCCGTTCAAATCACAAAAAGAGTCCCGAGAGTGTAAGCTTTGAAACTCGGGTTCAAAGTGAGAATGTGCAAAACAAAACCCCACATATCTGCATGGCAGGCATGCCGAAGAGATGCGGAGTCCACAAATGTGGAGGCTACAAATCATGCACGCGACACACCAGTTTAAATCAGGTGTGTGCGTGTTTGTGTGTTCTCGTGCGTTTCGGGTGGGATTTACTTCCTCACTGGCTTTGCCTTGGCGGGCTTCATTTAGGTGGTGGAGAAACGTTTCTCATCTTCCAACAGATAAAGCCAGCCAATGTAGGTCAGCGGTGTGCAGGTACAATATACTGATAACTGTCGCGACATCTACACTCACTGCAGTGGCCTGGATACTGCAGTGAGACACAGTTGGCAAATGCCTCTGTGTGTGCGTGCGTGTGTGTGTGCATGTGCGTGTGTGCATGCGTGTGTGTGTGCATGCGTGTGTGTGTGTGTGCATGTGCGTGTGTGTGCATGCGTGTGTGTGTGTGCGTGTACACGCGTGCATGCGTGTGCGTATGCATGCCATGTCATTCTGCATTGCATTGTGCTGTACTGCCTATGGATTTATGTATGCATGCACACATCCATTAAGTGTATATGAAACTTTGTGCGTGACCTTTCTTTGTGAGCCGGGTGTGCCTTTGCATGCGCGTGTGTGTGTGTGCGTGTGTGTGATGAGCATGCAGTGATAGCCATCTCCTCCATCCCTTAGTGATGCAGGCAATCAATTCTCATCCCTCCGCCTGCCCTGGCATGCACCAGGTGGATATAAATAAATACACAACCGCACAATAAGCCAGGGAAAAGGTTCAGCCAGGAAGTCAGCTGGTAAGCAGGAAATTGGTCTGGAGAGGTCGCCTGGAAAAGAGGCGAGCCAGCTAGAAAATGCTTGAAATATCAAACCAAACAGTCAGTCAGCTAGCCAGTTAGCTAGCTAGTCAGCTAGCTAGTCAGCTAGCCAGTTATCTAGCTAGTCAGCGAGCAAGTCAGCTAGCCAGATAGGTACTCCCCGGATTAAATCATTCAGCAGGCTCATTTAATAATCTCTTGACATCCAAAGGAAGTCAACACCAAATGATATTGGTGTACTGTACCTCTCTGTAAATCCAGCAAAGTCATGATTCAGTAAGAAAGTTATTATACTGTGTCAGGCAGCCATTCAGTCTTCCATTTAGTCAGCAGGTTAGACTACCAGTGCACTTATTACTTATTATATTACAGCGGGCAGTCGGTCATTCATTAGATCACCTTGCTCTGGAACGTTCCTCTCCTACCACTACACTACATACATACCCCCCACCCAAATTCATCCACATAGCTTCTCTCCCCCTATCCTTTCCTCCATGGTCGTTCATCCAGCTCTGCAGCTCCATTCTTTATCTCTGTGATAATAGCAGGCCACGGCTGATAGCCTTACAAACTGAGCAAAGTGACCTCCAGCTCGTGGCAAAAAAAAAGGTACCACAGCTGGGATTTTTCACCGGGTTTAAGATATTCCGGTCTGCTAAATATATCAAAGTCAAATGCACCGTGACAGCAACCGACGGGGCTAGGTTCAATAGCTGCCGTGAGCTGATATTTAGCACCGGGTTTTATTATTCCACCCCTGCAGAAGTTGTGGAATGTTACTTAATGTTCATCACAACTGAATTCTTGGTGGTTTTCAGGAGAAATCATGCATTGCAGCCTACGTGGTCACAGGTGATATTAACAAGGACTTCTGTCTCCTGACTCCTCAGATGGAAATGTGCAGTGGTTACAATATATGTGCCAACATGTAGCTAGCAGAAGTAAAGGCACCATGTAGCTAGCAGAAGTAAAGGCAGTACCTGATGATGTATTTTTTCTTTCACAATCACATTTGACATTCAAATGATGATTTTAGTGGTTCCAAAAACTTATATAATAACTTTCTTTAATCTTCTACCCTTTAAACTTTTTATTCTTTTCATTTGACTTAAATTAACTTTGCATCAGTAAAATCCACTTGAGTATTGTGTGTGTTACGTGTATAATGGCCTTTTTCTCAGTGAAGGAAAATGTTGCCTTAATTAATGTTATGTTATGACTGAACATTGGCTATCAGAAAAGCAAGTCAATGTTACCTATAAAGAATTTTAAAATAAAACACACACACACACACACACACAAACACGCGCGCACACACACACACACACACACTTTGGTGATATGATAGCAGAGTTGAAGAAGTACAACAGAGTGGGGCACTGCTAGCCATAGTCGTAAAAGAGAGTTACATTGACAGCTTAACAGAATCAGGTTATGTCCTTTGAGGCTTAGCTAACAATGCTATCTGGGTACATGTAAACCAGACACCAAAAAATACACACCCACACGTTGCACAGCCATGCCCACCACCACACACACACACAGTTTCTTTAGGCACTTGAGTGTAGGCGTGAGCCATGCAATTTCCGACAGTGCTGTGTAGTGCGATAGCTACTTTCTTCTCCCTCTCCCGTTCCTCGTGATTTTCTCACTTACTTCTGTCCCCTCTCCGTTCTCTCTTAGAGTAAGTGGGTGACAGTCCTTTAAAGCGTGGTGCTGTACGTTCTGATGACAAACAATGACAGTATTGGCCACGCTAGCAAGTCCACTAGCATCTCAGAATAACAACGAGGCCATGGATGAATTACCTCAAGCAACAATTTACCGGCCTCTCTCTCACACGCTGAACGACAAATGCAACAACCCGGTTTGTCTTACAAAATGTTAATTCAAATTCAAATGTTTACGGGGAGGGAAAAGGAGAAAGAAAGTAATTTATTCAAGACCAGATTAAACTATCTGTCCCCAGCAGGGACAAAATAACATTTTGTAACGCAGCTGTTACGAAAGCAACATGAAAGGCAACCCTTACCCCCAAACCCCTTTAAAACTGTACATCCTCTCATACAAAGCATAAAAACAGAAATGAAAGTTGAAATGTTTTGGGGGGTTTTTGGTTCTTTGAAAGGCTCATTTTCTTCGTGAAGCTTTTAAGGCCCCGGTGTTCTGAATCTTCAAACATAATTCATATTGCATTCCAGACCAGGTTCAGCTGATTATAGGCCAAGCCTGGAAGCATTACCACACCTGGTCCTAGGTGAACTGGAAGAAAGCCGCCACAAATCCACCTGATGTCAAGACTAAAACACAGAGCAGATGATGGCTGAATACCTCTAGGGCCTCATCCATACCATTCCTCTCTCTCTTGGCACAACCAGGTATGACATGTTTGGGGTTCTCAATTTAGTTGTGTGTTTTGTAGAGGTAATTTTGAAAGGGTCGGTTATTAGTTTGATGAAATACAATAATAATGTTGTAACGGCTGTCAGAAACATTTGCTTTAACTAGAAGTAATTGCCTTGATGCCATCACACTTCCGGTAGATTTTTAACGTATGTTCCTGACAAATATCCCAACACATGCCTCCTACACAGGACGTCTCTTGGAACATATTCAGCATATCACATTTCACAGTTTGACAAAAGCAGCTGGAAGGTAGGAAGTTGTTCATATTCAATAATCGTCACACAGCTTCAGTAGTCTGCCGCAGATAAATATAAGTAGCTACTGTGCAACTTCAAACACCACTTGCATAAACATGAACCCTAAACAGATTGGTGTACAATCATGTTTGTTTTTCTTTGAAACACACATGCAAAACGGCTTAATAATATAATATTTCATTTCCGACAAGATATGCCCGACAGGGTTTGGGGTGTGTCCTCTTTGAACCACGGCCCACTTCCCCTTGAAGATTATTGCCTTATTAAATAGTAATGCCTTTTGAAGCAGCGACAATGTAAACAATGTTTCAGGCTCCAGGAGAATGAAGGTCAAACACTTCAAGGGCAGACTAAAACAATCCTTGACTCACCTCTGGTGCACCCAGTAATAACCCTACCTTTCATTTATGGTCTCCCACCCCACACAGACACCCCGCCCGCCACACACGCTTTATCGCTCCCTTATTAACTTCTGGTCTATCTTTCTCTTTCAATTCCTGCAGACTCCTGTTCTACCAATGACAACATCCCATTACTGCATTCCCTAATGCCACCCTAATCCCATGTCCTTTCAGCCTCTCCCCCTACAGTACATATATACTGTATATACACACACACACACACACACACACACACACACGCATGCCTTTGGCGTGTCCAGGACGTGAATCATCGTGACACATTGGCAAGCGACAGCTTTGAGTTCCTCTGAACGGCGGCTCATCGTAAAAGATTGGTGAATGGATGGGTGGGTAGACAAATGGATGGGAGGGAGGGTGAATAGACGGATGGGTCAGTGAATAGCAGAATGTATGGATGAGTCACAGCACCCTGATCCGTCACAGGAACGCCAGGAAACAGGCATGGGAATCAGTCATTCACGCACTAACAAATCTTCTTGCTGTCTATTTCTGCATCCAGCTAGAGCTATCTTACAAAAATATGTAAATAATACACAGCTTTCAGTAAAACACAGTAATAATAACAATAACAATAATAATAAATTTTATTTATAGGCACCTTTCAAAGCACCCAAGGTCACCTTACAAAACAAAAGTAAATAACAATGTGATGATAATAAAATAAAAAACAATAATACAGTCCATAAAACCAGTAAGGTTCTAAAATTAATTAAGAAAACAGAAGATTGCTGTGTCCAGATGAGCAGTGATCATGTTGAATATGCCAGTTTAAAGATGTTTTTAATCGAGTTTTTAAAATGGAAAGAGAGTCAATGTTACGGATGTCTGGTGCAAAGGAGTTCCAGAGGCGGGGAATAGTAATAGAAATAGTGCTCAGTAATATTATGTAATGCATGCCATTGCCTGTGCATGTATGTCCTGTAAGTGTATGTGCATACCTAATTATATATTGCACCACTGTGTTCAATCTGTTTTTTGTTGCCATGATGGAAATAGATTGACCAAACCTTCCATTAACGTCCTTTGTGACTCATCGCATGCACACTCGCGCATGTGTGTGTGTGTAAAACGCATGTGCACGCACACACACACACACACACACACACACACACTCACACAGTAAATCTGTATGTATAGCCTGTACATACATGCAGATGTCAAGCTCAGAACAATGTAACGCATTCAGAATGCGAGTCTCACACAGACGCACACAGAGAGTGAGCCCATAGCTAGCTGGTGGTGTTTAACTGTTAGATTTAGCAGTGTTCCGTTTGCTGCTGTCTCCTGTCCTGTCTTGACCTGTTGTATTTGTCTTCCACCAACACTTTAAAACCATGCTGGCCAGGTGGAGAAGGAGGGCTGTTTGCCTGCTTCAAACAAAACACACGCACGTGCGCATACACACACACACACACTCTAAAAGACAGCTGAGAGGGTGTCCATTTGAATTGTAGCAAGTATGCGGAAAGTGTATAGTTTGCATTTGGTTTCCTGCTGGCTCTGACAAGACCGCATTTTTGCACTTTAGAGTCAGTGCAAATTGCACCAAACATGGAATGTTCTCAGCACATTGCAATGCTATTTAAAAAAAAAAAAAAAGATTGTATGTTATTATTCATATAAATATTTGTACACTTGAAAAGTATTGTCATTGATACTGTTTATCTGATTTTCAAAAGCATTTGTGATGTCTTTTATTTTTATTTTGTCAAAACAATCTTGAAAGCCACATGAGACATTTGTAGAGCACGTTTTGACATTCTCTGGTGGTCATGGGTGTTGTGTAGTGCATTCCTTCACGGTTGACTAGGCAACAGGACTCTGCGTTTAGGCCCGTCTCCAAATGGGTAGCCAAGCAAAAGAGCACATGCGCTATATTTTAAAGTTTGTTTCCTAGAAGTTTCAACCACTCATCGTTCTCAGGGGAAGACGCTTAATGTTTAATACGGTTTAGGCGATGATCAGATCCCGTTTAGTAGAAGCTCTGTTCAAATTGCTGAAGCTTAAGTGGAATTCCTCCATGATTGGTTGACTTGGCAACTTTGGATGGGGAAGTCACTAGAGTTGCCAAGAAGACTAGCCTATCTGTCCAAACCACAGCTTGTTTTTTCTTCTTCTTCAAATTAGCCTATCTCAACATCCTATCTCAAATAGCCAACAAAGATGACTCAAGCAGCAAAGTCGATGTCAAAACATACAGTTGCATTGAATTGTTTCTGCTTGTCCATGCTTGTCGTTATATAAACTGTATAATGTGGAACCACAGTTAAGTGTTTTTCACAACGCCAATAATGGTTCTGGCGTTGCCATGGAATATCTCTATGGTTGACTGGGCTACTCTGAGCACCATTTGGCTCCATGGCCACAAGGCTAACCAGCCAAAACAACGGGCCTAATAAAACTGTCCACTGATAAGCAGTTAATGCCCCAGCACTAATTACTGCACTACCGCCCTGCATTCATGCTCTCTCTCCCAAGTCAGTACTGACACGCACACAAACACAATTGTGATCTCTGGTTCTTACACAGCTATTAGAGATATGATTGGACAACAGAGGCAAGCATGAGATAATCCAGGGACCTCAATGGGAGTTGTGTGTCTCCAAAACATGCTTAAAACAACACACCAGACATGTTGCAAGTATTCACATTTTCACATGGTGTAATCCATACAATGTATATGAAGGAATGTGCTAATGATCATGGTAAGAAAGATCTCTTCCCAAAATGTAGATATCTAAACAGTGACTTGTGAGAGTGTATCCAGTACCACTGTAAGGTATAGACTCTAATAACTAGATATTTAGCCACAATAACAACTTGCAATATCCTTGATTTACTGTGCCATGTCCCTTCACAGCATTACAGCGTTATGTTGCCAACACATACACAGTAAATGGCCAATAATACTGTAGCCTACACCCTGCACAACCTAGTATGTGAGTTCAGGTCCAGTAAATTAGATCTTATTTATTTTTTCAAGAAAATGTTGTTTGACACACCTGTTAAGTCTAAGCATTCAGAGTTGTCGTTGAGCATGCATAGCCAACGGTCATTTGCTAAACCCCTGTGGTTTTTGCTTGTTTTGGCATCATAATCAGTAAATCTGGGTATAGACTGTGGATTTTTAAGTATGAATATGAGACTTATTCAATATAGGCCTTTTTCCCCAGAATAAGAAAGAAGAAGAAAGAGATATAGTAGTACAGTATAACATTTAAAAAATGTAATTACCTGTATTAAACCATGTAGAAAGATGACAATAAAAGAATAGCTCACAGTCCTGTTTGTGGCATTACACTAGACACAGGATTCCAAGAGAACAATGAGCAAAGCAAACCTGTGCCTAAATACAGTATTAAACACAGAGGACTTACACATACTGGGGGAAATACTTTGCCAAAGATACTGTACATTTGCCTCTTAAAGATGTTGGTATGTTCTCAAAGGGTCAAGCTGCACTGAATGGATTACATGTTGCAATGAAAACGCTAATGCAAGGTTGGCCAGACTATTCCTGTAAGAGTTAGATGGCCAGTTTGCAGCACAAATAGCATATTCCATACCTCTCAAACCCTTGGAGGCTTTATATGATCCAACGAGTTTATTTTTCAAGTTCTGACTAACGTATGCGCATCACCAAGTAGTGCTACGATCATGGTGGGCAGATGACTCACATTGGTAGAATCGTAGCCAACTGCAGGCGAACAGATGCCTCATAGCTTATTTTAGTATGGAGGGAGTAAGGGCAGGAGAGGTAGAAATTGGCAAAGATAGAGAGGATCTACATTTTATCTATAAGATCAAATGGACTTACAAAGTAACATGCCTGCATTTATGACGCTCCGCAGAAAAGCTTTTCCAAATAGGAAAAATGAAATAACTATCACAGAGAAGCAGTTGTCTTTGCACTTGTTCTTAAGTCTGAGAAGCAGAGAGCGAAAGATTAGACTTATCATTTGGAGGATACACAAGGCTTTCCATAACAGAAGAACTCAATCCTATTTCGGATGGATATTGATTTCTGAAATAGGGAGCACAGCTCCGACACCAACAGAGAAAAAAAGAAAAACACCCTGAGGGAGTGTGTGTGTGTGTGTGTGTGTGTGTGTGTACGTGCAAGAGTCAAGTGTGTGTCTAGGGAATAGCCTCCGTCTGACTGCAATCTGGTTGTACGTTTTATTCTCTCCTTCGCCGTGGTAGTAATGCGATAAAAACAAAGTAGTTGTCAAATTAAAATGAACATTTCTTCACTAGCAATAGAATAAAGGATAGACATGTCTTTATTAGTGCAGGACTGTCTACAATTCTACAGCGAGTACAGTATTGTGTGAATTAGCCAGGGATACCATACCATTTAGTGCATAGGGGATTATGTGAGCTTCGGTAAGAAGGTTGTGATACAAAACGCATTAAAAGACAAGTCTCATTCAATGCTAATGCTTACATTTTTCAGCGTTTAAGGACATCACTGACAAATTGACTGACAAAAATGCCTTTGCCATTGATTTTTCTTAAAAGAGTTTTTTTTTTTGATTGTCGTAGCTATTTAAAGTTATAAGATGAATTACTTATGTGCACCTCAAGGAGAAAATACTAGGTGAAAACCTACTCTACACTATTTGAAGAAGTGTCTTTTAGTGCCTTACTGCTTGACCTGAAACATAACAGATGAATTGCAAATTGTCTGCTACATCTCATGTGTGTTATAACAGCGTTAATCTACAAAATGTGTCTGAATGAATGGTCACCTTGTTACATAGTAGCCTATGCAGACCAATGCTCAGATAATTACAGTGGCACACATATTGAATGCTGAACATAGAGCCTTCTTTGAGGGTCCAGCGCTTTCCTTAAGTTGACTGCTTGATACGACAGCCAAACACATACACACACAAACACGCACACATTTCCAGAAAATGTGTTGAGTTGATGTGGCCTCTGCTTTCATTTCTGAAGGAAATACAAGTTAAGGTTATTCAGCAAGGCTGCCTGGGACAGCTCCTCGCACACACTACAGGCTCGCATTGCAGACCCCCCCCCCCCCACACACACACACACACCAACACTCGAACTCACTTCGCTG
>JAODTR010004398.1:0-12082 GCA_025399935.1 Amblyopsis rosae | reverse complement strand
TTTGGGGTCCCTTGCTGAAGCTGCTGCCCCCGCGACCCGACTCCGGATAAGCGGATGAAGATGGATGGATGGAAGTACAGACAGACAGACAGACAGACATATTCACTTAAAACAGATTCAACTCCCACATGACATACTGTACGTCACATGGGAGATGAGTATAATTCAAATGTAAAAAAATAATGCTATTCCTTTATGTAATACATTCTGGATAATGAAGCATTGGCAAGGGAGATGAAGATCACTCGGAATATGTTGATATAACAATATAAATAGTCGAGGGAAAATATTATAATAGTTATAATGTAATATAAAGTATGTCCTTTATACTTAAGTATGATGATAAAGGCAATAAACAATATTTTCATTTAGGTCAAAATCATATGACAGCCAAACTCAAAATGAAAAATATCACCCATGTATTGCATAAGACAACCACTCTCCAGCACTTACGAGTTAAAAATAGAACATCTGAACAGATGAAAAGATAGGCTGATGGTGATATGACACTGGGAAATTGCTTTTTATGTGGGTGATTGTTGTTTGTGACATTTGTGTTTGCTTAGAGTTTAGACTCGCTCTCATTCTCTGAGAGAGAGAGAGAGAGAGAGAGAGAGAGAGAGACATGCACCCATGACATTGCATAGACATGGCACTCAGCCCTAGAACCCTGGTGAAAGTTACTTTGTTCAAAACATCACAGCCCTTGTCCCGGCTGTTGTCAAATGGGTGGCTATTCAGGGCAGTTGATTTTAAACCCCTCAGATTGTGCAATTATGAGGTAGTCAGTATTCTTCATCTCTTTCCCATCCACTCTTGAAATATAACCTTTATACTCCATCATATAAGGAAAGTGTGTTTACAGGTGTTGTTGCTTCCATATGTTGTTGTGACTACCTCTGCGACATATTGCTAATGCAACATAATTCCAGAACCATCGGTTGAGCCAGCGTCTGAGGCTGTTAAAAAGTGCCCTGAACGAGTCAGTATTGTGTCGTGGCAGATGGTGTTTTTTTTTTTTTTTCATGTTTTTTTTTGCAGGCAAGCCTACGACAGCATTACCGAAACGTGATGGAGAATACCTGGCAGACGATTTCCCTCCGGACTCAAGTAAACATCGCAGTCATTGTATTGTTGCACGGTTTCATCTGGTGTCTGTATATGCTGACACGAGCTTGGAGGTGCCTGGAGTAAACGCAATCTATGCGCTAACAACTCACAAAACAACAGAGTAAACACTGATTAGCCAGGGTTCACATTGTAGCTGGAGGAATACAATCTTGACAGAAGTATGTTGTGTGTTTGCCTGTTGCATGTTGCTTTAGCTCGGGCCCAGCTGCCGGTAATTAAAATACAGGCCAGACAGGGCCAGGCAAAGGCCAGCCTGATGAATAAAAGGTGAGGGATTGGCTCTGTGATCCCGAGAGATTGAACCGGCTTACACGGCCATCAGCTCACAGATATTGATATATTTCACCTGGGCGGCTATGACGTGAGATGCCTCGCTGGAAACCAGACCCGAGGGAGGACATGCGACCTCGCTGTGGCTTCACAGATCATAAGCCTTTACAGGGAAGAGGGGTGCAACCTCGAAAGGCTTAACCCCTACACCGATGTGTGAACCTGGATTAAGCATTAAAATCCCCTGGTACTGAAAGCAGCTTCATCAGTCAATGTATCTTGACTGTACTGTAGCAAAACACAAACAGTACATCATCATCATCATCTCATACCCAAAAAGATTACAGTGGCATGTTAAAGCTTATACCTGTCATTAACCCCCAATTATTTTGGTAGGTCATCTTTATTTTACTTTGTTGCTGTGAGGTATCAATAAATCACTTTTACCTTGTCTGGAAGTGACTGCAGCTTTTAGCTGTAGTGGTGTACTGTGTTCATAAATTCTGAGAAGACTGCGTCTTCGTAAAGCCAAAGTTTGAATGTCTGTATTCAAATATGTAGTTTCATTTTCTTCATATAAATTAAATGAATATATTAAATAATATAAACAATCTTTTTTGTAATTACAAGTAGTGAATGTTTAACAATTAACAACTAACACGAGGCAAATGTTTCCACCAAAAACAATGGTTCAGAATCAGCTCCTCCAAAAAGAGAGTTGCTTCAAATCAATCAAAATACATTCCAGAAGGACATGTGAAGGGGACTTAACATTGATAAGCAAAACATGTCCGAAGAGAAACACTGCCCTCCGGTTTGAAATCTTGATGTTCCATTACTGTGACCAAAGTGATGTTTTGTGGACATATGACGGTGGAAAATTGTGGAATGGACGAGGTTCTACATTGGAGTAAACAAAGAACTGCATACAGACACCAAAAATACTATCCCAGAGGGGAGTGTCTTGGTCTAGAGATTATTTACTTCCTCCAGGCCTGAACAGCTTGATTCCATTGAAGGGAAAACAAAATTTATTACTAAATTTAATGAGAAATACCTGGGCAATTGTTCATTTTACGAAATGTATTAGACGTTTTCTGACGATTTACCCATACGTGACAAGAAAGATATATAACACTGTACAGTATACAGGAAGCGGTTTGCTGACATTATTACTTACCGAGCATGGATGTACTGTAACATTGACGAAACATCTATGAAACATTGTTGTCACTGGCATCAACAGATTATCTAGTGTGATTTAGGTATTTAATTTCATGTCTGAAACGCTATCATATGCCAAGTTGGTCTCCATTTCATTCAAAATCCCAAAATCTTAAAAGAGAATTATACATCAAAAACAACAACAACATTATTCTGTTAACGCCTCTTGAACGGATGCCACGGCTGTATCTGAAATAAAACCAAGTGCTGGATATGGTTCTTTTTAGCGCATTAGTGAAGACTTTTCTTGAAACATTTGTATGCCGCTATAGTTTATCTGACAGGTCTGACTGTGTTTTGCTGCCTACTACATACAATTAATGGAGAAACACATTAATCTTGCTGTGGGGAAAAATAGGTCTCACGTAACAAGTGGGACTACTTTGTTTTTCTGATGGTCGGTTAGAATGATTGCCTCACATTTACCAATGTGAATTTGTAGCATCCCGACAAGTTGCGCCGCTTTTAAAGGATGAGAATGGGAGCAATTCAGCTGATTATACAGAATCCACCCCCTCTGCAGGAGCTGCTAATTCCAGCAGCTGCAGTCGCCAAATCATTAATCAGTGAATGCTTCCAATTATGCGGGAGACAGCCCATTCACTCACACCTTGCTTTCTATGTCTGGCCTGTTTCAACTGCTAGGATGTGTGCAAAGAAACAGAGGGAGAGAGAAATAAAAGGGACGGAGGTGGCAAAGTGGAAGAGAGTCAGCAGAAGACATTTGGAATAAAATAAATGAGAGAGAGAGAGAGAGAGACATTGTAGTCTGACTGAGTGTGTGCCATAGTTGAAGGTGTGTCCTTGTGCGATTGTGACCAGATAGGGTGGTTGTGCATTTGCAGGATGTTTGCTTGCTTCCATGCATTGATCAAGCCCAGTGTAATAAGCAGCCAAAACGAGCAGAGAGCAAGCCAGCAGTGGAAAAGGAGTAGAACAGGAGCAGATGGTCTTGAATTCTCTGGGTTTATTTCTGGAGAGTTCAGCCTTTACGGCTCATATACTGACTTAATTATGAGGCAGAAGGGAGAATGAACCCCTGCAAGAAGGATTTAAAGGGAGAAGGAAATCTTCATTAAGCCTACGAGGAGCCAGGAGCGCACAGAAAAATGGCTTTGTACCTTAGAAAAAACCTCCCTAAACTCAGTTGATGAACCACCTGAGGATGTAAATCTTTCGTCTCACTCTATAAAACCAAATGCATTTTCCACACAAGAAAATACGTTACGGGGGCTCTTGGGGGTCAGTCCGTATCCCATGATCCATCCACCAGTGTAATTCACCATCTGCGGGGATCAATGCTGTGACTGCTGAGTTTGAAGGCAGCAACTGGCTGGTTTTAAATTAAACTCTAACTCAGAATGGTACCATTTACATATTTTTGCAACTTAAATAACTACATTTGCAAATGGCTGAATATGTAATACACCAGTTATTGTAAGCATCTAAGGACAAACAGTTATACATTTAAATGTTGTATTTATTTCACAGATAGAATATACAGATGGAAGACAAGTCGTAGTAGATATTTTTAGAGGCAGTATTATGAGGTATAGAGAAGCCAGCAGCCAAGGTTTTTTTAATCTATTTTCAATTTGAAGAGGTGGGTCTTAAGGAAAATGGCTAGTGTCTCTGGTGTGTGAAGCTCATTCCAACATTGTTGCACCAGGACAGATGGGCTGATCAACTCTTGTGCCCCTGTAGTTGTTTAGCTACAAGCTGACCAGCCAAGATGGAAGATCAAAGCAATACAGTTGGGGTCTGGAACCTGTTGTCCATGGCTGGTGGAGCATGGCAGTTCCTTTTGTAGGCCACGACCAGTGTCATGAATCGGATGCGGGGAGCCGGTGTACAGTAGGTCTCGAAAGAAGGCGTTTATACGGAACTTGGCTTGGTTGAATTTTGAGGGTCCAGTAATGGAGGCCAGTAGTCCGACTAGCAGAGAGCTGCAGTAGTCCAGGCGTGAGATCACTAAAGCTTGGACCAGGAGCTGTGTTGTTTCTCTTGTGAGAAAAGTTCATATCCTTCTGCTGTTGTAGAGCAATAATCTGCAGTCATGGGTTGCTACACCAGACAATAGGTTCAACACCAAGATTCTTCACAGCTGGAATTCAGTATCATGTTGTAAGTCAAATCTATTGTGAAATATATGACTCTATAATGAGAATACATTATTTTGAAAATTAAGTTAATAATAATAATGCTAATTGTTTCTTATTCGTTTAATGTTTAATGTTACGTTTTTTAATCATACTTTTTGTTGTTGAAATGTTAGCATTTAGTCGGATAGGTGATCCAGTGGTAATAATGTTGGTTGACACCACTTTTTCCACAAACAATTTCAAATAATAGTTTTCACACACAGGCAATGTGACACAACCTTACAGTCTAAATGGTATCACCGTGCAATGCTAACTTGCTATGCTAGCGTTACACTGTAATCTAAAAACTGTGTGGCTAATGCACCTTTATAAACTCTTATGCAAGTCGTTATTAAGTAGTTATCCTCATGTGTTTTACGTGTGTGCGTGTGCAGAAATGTGCTTGCATTTTTAATGTGTCTCTGGTTATCCCTGCTGGACTGTGTAACGCAGTGCTATTGGGGGAAGGTAAATTAGTGCAAATTGATTTAGCAAGCAGTCACGTGGAAAGCTTCCTAATTGTTATTGTGTAGGTAGCTTTGTGAGTCTTGTGGTTCAACACTATTACCCATGAAGAGGAGAGAGACAAACCTGGGGGTTCTAGTTTTATAATTGTATGAGTGGTGAGTTCTATTGTATATGCCATAATCAGGCAATCGAGGGGTACAGTCCACTGTTTGTGGACACTATAGTTGCAACAGTGAGTATTGGATTTTGCCACCTTGGTAGTGAGACAGCAGATAAAAGAGTGTAAAATGCAAATAAGCAAACACAAAATACTTCTGAAGGAGAACATGTTAAATGATAACATTTTGGTGGTGTAGTGCACTAATAAGTATAAATTATCTGAGGCTGGATCCAAATAACCTTATTGTAGTATAGTAGGCTACCAGTCTTCATATTGTGTAAGCAAACTTATAATAATTGGTTAATGATCAGTACTTGGAGATAAAAGAAAAGTTGTAGTCAAGCTAATCCAGTTAAAGAAGGCACGTTTTAGCTCCAGACATGTTCAGCAGAAATGCAACTCCTGTTAATGAAGGCCAGCAAATAAATTGGATTTAAAGTATGACAGCAGCTAAACCAGCATCATAGCTGGTAGCTGTGGCACAGCCCATCAAACAAATTAAAACACAAGCCTTTTGGGGAAAACATCCACTGTGTTTTATACTATAGTGCAGGGAAAAGGGATACACAATGTCTTGAATTAAGAGCTGCATTATTATTATGTGGATGTATAGCTTGCTATCCAACCAGTTTATATAAATAGTTCAATTCTACTACACTTTGACCAGTGTGCTAAGTATGCTAAGAAGAGATAATCCTAAAAAAATGACAGCGTTTCTTGGCTTTTCGTGTCCACCGTCCGCAGCCAACACTGAAATTGCAGTCAATGTTGGCTGCAATGTTTGCTAGTACACCTTGATCTACAAGGTGTGATGTTGAACCGTCTTGCCAGTTTCCTTATAACCTAGTAAACTGACAATATCATGCAGTCAAGCAGAAAACTATTGCCCTGTGAGTAGAGTTTCCGACACCACGTCAATGTAAATCCAGTAGCAGATATTGACAGTATTGTGAGTGGGACACGCGACTAGCTGGAGAAGCAGAGGAGAGTCCAGCTCTCTATGATGTTACAGACCTGATGTTACAAACCTGTGCTGTTCTCAAGTAAGCTCTCAGGAGTGTGATGATGGGATACATATTATCTCGACATTTGTATAATCTCAATCTTGGGTTTTCTCTTCTACTGTTTTCTCTGCTCACTGTTTCTATCTGTTTCACTTCCTCTCTCTGAAACACACACCACATGCACACATATTTATTTCCACATAAAGTTAATGAACAGATGTGCTGAGGTTAGGACTTTCATAAACAGTCTCTAAAAGTAGCAGTGCTGAGACGTGCTGTGATAGCATGGTGGTGTAAATAGGGTGGACATACAGTATCATGACAATCTTAACACCCACTGGTCTGAATATACTGCACTAATCCACAGGCAGATGAAAATATCCGGAAAGACACTCAAATAATTTCCTTGTAAATGCTTTGATGTGGAATATCTTTCTGGCGTGTATGTTACACAGTCTGTACAGTTTTGTCAGGGCTGAAAAAAACATTGCCATTTGGTGTTGAGAAAGAGAGAGAGAAAGAGAGAGAGAGAGAGAGAGAGAGAGAGAGAGAGAGAGAGAGAGAGAGAAAGGGGAGGAATGACTACTTTAAAGCCAGTGCCAGGCGATGTTTCATAAAACAGACAAGAGAGCCGTTATCAGAGCTAAGTGGATAATGGTTTCACTAATGCAGTTTTAACAAGTGCTTTGAGCAGACACACACACACACACACACACACGCACACGCACACACACACACATGCACACACTCGTGTGTGTAGTTAAAGGACACTTTAGGACAGTAAAAACATAATTTCTGCCATGCAGGCTGTCGATGGGACCAAGTTAACCAATGTGAGTTTATTTCATGTAGCCTATAAAAGATAAGTAAATAATCATTTGTTTAATATGCACAATGTATTAGCATGGTCTTGTGTCTTTAAAGCAGCACAAACATGCATGATTTAAACCATAATGCAATTTTCTAAGATTAGAATATTTGCAGGGCAACTTGTGCTAATTGTTTGCTGGCCACTCTTCTGAAGAGCTAGGCCTGAAGATACTGTACAGTACATTGGCTGTAAAGGTTCCATGCCATGGGATTGCAGTGTTAGAGCTCCTTGTACTTTTGATAGGATATGAAATTGAACTGTAGCCTTCCATCTCAATGACCTTATGGATGCGTTTCAATCAGTCTTGTGAGCGGAGAGACAAACGTCAGAATGACTAAGCACATGGACTCACGGATGTACAGTAGAAACCAAGCCAGATGGGTATATTTATTGCTAGTTAGTTAGTCCAATTGACATTATGGGAAAATATGTGTTGGTGTTATTATTGGATATCTGGTACTGTATCTTAGCAGCTTTGGAGCAGGTTTATTACAGTATATCTTAGCTCTCTACAGTATAGCCTAGTTGAAGTGACAGAGAACAGCATAAACTTTCCGCTATAGCATACATAATTCTGACTGACAAAAAACACTAGAAGGCACAAAAAAAAAAAAACTGACAACTTAATAGGGAGGTGATCCTCTTCTTCATCAAGGAAATAAACCAAAATAATGTTCTATCCTGTCCTAATCCACTGACCTCTCTCCTGATTTATGTTTGCCAAAATTCATTCTGCAACAAGTTCCAGATGTGTTAATTTCTAACTCAAATCAAAGAAAACATAGTGGTGTAGTGCAAGTGACTTGTTTTACCAAGCAAGAGTCAACACTTTTCATGCCTTACTGAGGAAACTGAGTCTAGCCTCCTGACATTTATCAGGAGACTAGACAATTCTCAAAACTCCATTATCATGCTTTTGTCAAACGCATGTTTTAGTACTGTACGTTACCAGTCAACTATGTGGAAACACTGGTATAACTGCCTTTTATAATAAGGGGGAATGTTCCCTTTTTTATCAAATAGTTTTTTACATTTTGGATGTATGTATAATAATAAAAAAAGTTGAAGATACCTCCCCCTTCAGTGCCATAGGGTGATCCCTGTGAATCTCTGTCCCACATATTGGAAACACATTAGTTTACAATTGCTAACCTATAAGACCACTTTTGGGTCTGCTCTTTGGGAAAGCTGCAGCAATGAATACTTTTAGAGAAGGGTCCTTCCCATCTACTCTATCTAGTTCCTCTGGCATGCATTCTACGTTGTAAGATACCAGAGTTCTTAACCACTAGGCCTGCTTCCTAAATGAGTGTCCTAGATGTGACCTCAACTGGAGCATCACAACATACCTTACATTTTTAACCAAGGCTTGAATGACAATGTATTCTGAAAATGAGAACCTAAAACAGACATGCGCAGAAACTCAAACACAAGGGTCCAAATGTGTCTAGGGCGGGAATTTAACCAACTTAGCGATACACTTTATTGACAATGTTGATTTCTGGAAACTATTCATATTATGAAAACCTGACGACTCATTGCAATATTCCCTTGCAGCCTTCTACACATTTCGACCATGCAATATTGCATCCGCCACATAGTATCAAGGTCATAAAGTGGAGGTAACTAAGGTAACCTCAGTAGAATTTCTCCTTCATAACAACTTTCTAATTAATATTTTTACTGAGCCATTCTACATAAGCTCCCATCTAAGGGGCAGTCTGGCGATTATTATCGTGAAGTAATATTATCCCTGATCTATCAATCTACCAATACTAAAGCATTATTTAGTTTAACTTTTGTGTAGTGCATGTACTGTACAGTAGTGCTCCTCATCAGGGACCAATTTAATTCAGTAGCCTTGATCTGTTATTTATTACCATCCTGGCTGAACCCTAGTGATTTCATAGACTTCTTTTCATTTTTTAATATATTGCAAGGCGGTGCACAAATGTGTTTATAATGTATAATTTCCTCCATAGGCTTTTAAACAGCAACAACATTACTGATGGACAGGGTACCTCAAATAAGCCAATGTCTTTTTCTGTACAAACTGTCATATTTGCCACAAGCTGTAGGTCCTTCACAGCTCAAACTTTGCCTTGTGAGACTATCCCAAACCTGCAAGCTCAGTCAGCATCTTATCCAATCATACTTTGTGGAGAAGAGATTTCAATAAGGTAAAATCATATGTTTCACATCACATTGTTCAAAAACACAAAACTCACTGCTGGTCCACTAGCTTCCAAAGAGGACATTTAGTACACATTTCCGAGAATGCAGGGATTAGGTATCTTGCACAAGGATGCTCATAGAGCACAGTGGGTCTTACTGGAGTTACAATTCAAAAAATGTAAAGCATACTTTACGGAGGACGGGTCCACTACAATAAAATAGTATTGACAAAATGTTCATGAAATCGAATTGAAAACAAATGTTTTTTAAAATTTTTGTCCAGCTAGTGTCAAAGTACAATAATTCAATGTGAACCAATATTCGTCATTTAGCAATAAAGGTCCTAGTCAGCAAAGTATTACAGTGTGTTCCAGTGCATTCCAGGTCAACGTGAACATGCAAAGCCAGAGTAAGATAGATAATGATGTTGATACTTGGAAAGGTTTTGGTTAACTTCAGCAGCCGGGAGGAGATCTTTTGGCATTTTAATGTTGCAACCCAGTGAGCTAACTACCTGGCTGTTCCCAGCGTGATACTCTAAAATTTACTTTATATTTCACTCTTTGTGGAGACCAACGTTTCATGCGAGTCAATGGGGAGGTCAACAGATTTCACCATAATATTGCTTATTATTTCTCTCTGGGGGCGTTAATGTATATTTTGAGAATCGTATATTACATTAATTTCAAAGAAGTTACGAAGGCTACGATCAATCTGAGGCCACAACGGTAATTCTGCAGCAACCCGTTTCGGATTACTTTACTTTGTTTCAGGCCATGGATGGTAGATTTAGTTGTGCACTGCCCACATCAGCCTCAACAGCAAAATGCTATGCTAATGTTACTCACACGCCCACATAAGAGACTGAGCTTTCCATTTTTGCTCACATTGAATGCATTACAGTGATCTATCTTGTTATTATTACAGAATCTTTGTTGCTACTGTATAATATTGGTAGAACACACATTTTGTGATCAAGAGGTCTTGTTCTCCTGGAATGCAACATTAGAATAGTGAGGGTACTGCTCCACGAACTGCTCCATGTTTGATGAAAGAAAAATTATATGATTTGCTCCTTCACCTTACACATGATTTCACAGCCTACATTTCTTGTAATTGATCCACAGAACCTTTCCGTTGCAGAATCGTATTCACACATGCTGTGAACTCTACTAGGGTTCAAACATGTCAAAAGATTCAAACTTAAAGAAAGAATGTTGTGCACACTAAGTGATGAGGTTGGAGTTGTGTTATAGTACAATATATACTGTAATTGTTCCATGACAGTGTGCATTTAGAACACACACACTGTAAATTGTTTGAGTTAAGGTTGTGATAAGCTTGTTGGAATGTGTTTTTGCATGTCAACCGATAAAGAAACATCATTGTTTTTTGTAAAATCTCTTGAACTTTCCTATTTGATGTGTTTGTGTTGATATTAAATAATGGGATATGTCTATATTTTATTTCCACATTGGATATAATAAGCTTGGCATTCATGTTTCTCTGATGTTGTGATAAACATTTATATGCAGCAAGTGAGCACAGGAGTGAACATGGAAAGCCTTCACTTAGGTTTTACAAGACGGCTTTCCATTTCCATCCAATCTTCCATTTCATAGAGAATATTGTCACATTGTCAGTTTGTACGCTAAGCATTGAACTGTGCCATGCTGGGAAAAGACACGGGTATCAGAAAGTTTTCTGACAGAACTGAAAGTACGAATAAATAATTTTAGTTTTTTTAAACTGTACAACTTTGACACCTGTCTTCAGTTTTGGTTAGAATGTACTTTTGCTGTGGAATGATGGTGATGATGAAGTGTTAATTATCACTATCAAATGTGTAACTACTATAGTGTGGAGTTTTATTTCAGCCAAAATCGAATAACTGATAAGCTAAATGTGATGGGAATGTTTTTTTCATGGCCATTTTAGAACAGCAGACCACAGTATGTGGGGGATTTAGGAGAGTTATTATTATTACATTGTGAGCAGTTATTTTTAAATATAATAAATAAGTGGTAAAAAAGGCTTAAGACATGATATTGAAAATGACAATGTATTATAAGACCCCTTACAGTATGTGCGTGCAGGAGAGTGTTTTCATATTGCATGTGATTGTGCATATGATTAAGACCTTGCCTACCTATCCTTGAAAAATCTTCCCCTTTGTTCTCTTGGCAACCGTGCGAGGCAATGGGTTTGTTTGTCTCCATAGCAACACTCTATAATAGCTCATTTATATTGTGCCATTCAGTCAGTAAGATCATCATGACATTTGGGGTCTTTGTCTTGTTCAGTTTAAGGCCATATGTGGGATGAAGGTGCAGCCCCATCTGCTGGGTTGAACATTATTTCCTTATACATTAATTTATTTATTTATTGCTTCATTTTCAAAACATCACGTTTAAATGCAAGACTAGCAAGGGTACATCTGAGCTGAGAATCGGGACTCCATGCCTTTTGAATCAAAAGAAGGTCCCGATATTACCCATATATTACCGAACTCAGTTGGACAAATATTGCTTTTGAAATGGACAAGCTTATTACTTATTATTATTGTCGAACCTCAGATTGAAGAACAACAATGCGGATTCCGTCCTGGTCGTGGAAGAACGGACCAGCTCTTTACTCT
>JAODTR010004397.1:0-12082 GCA_025399935.1 Amblyopsis rosae | reverse complement strand
ATTGAAGAAAACTGTGCTTTTCTTTCAAAAATTAGGAAATTTCTAAGTGACCCCAAACTTTTGAATGGTAGTGTATAAATATATGTGTGTGTGTATATGTGTATATGTGTGTGTTAGAATTTTAACAATAACAACAACAATTTTTACTTTCATTTGCAATATAAGATCTTTTTGGACTCTCACTAATGTGCAAATGTAGGCCTATGTACAAATACATTTACAAAAAAACATGTATGTGAATGCAATAGTGATATTGGGTTTTGCACAGAAAATCTTAAACCTGTCAAACAATGTCATCCTGCACTGCATACGATACCACACCCAAACCTCACGTCAAAATGACAGTTTCATGCAACAATCTAGCTCAAAGAAGCATTATGGTAGAAAATAATCAAGGAAAGAAATTAAAATGATGCCACCATAATAGCATTCTAGATGCTGTGGCCAAACACCGCAGAATTACTGCATGAGTCATGTAAACAGAAATGTTAAATGTTGAGCACAATGAGGCTCTGTGCAAGACGTGAACCACTCCCAACTGTCAATGTGGCAAATGGCATGCCAGCACGGTGTGAAAAAGACCATGCAAAGTCAGTAAACCTTGAGAAAAACAGCAATAAGGTATAACGCACATGTTGCTCTATGACACATTTCTGCCCTGCAAACAAGTCTGTCCCATAAAGCCTACTTTAAAAGGAATCTGTTTGGTTAAGTGGAAGAAGCATGACAAATTAGAGGTATTGTGTTGTGTGCCTTTCTTTGTGCGGTTTTATTGGGAAGCATCCTAGCCAAAACAAATAGAGATATTCTGTGATTACACGCGCACACACCACACATGTGCACGCGCATGCGCACACTGGGAAACATGCACATAAACATATTACAGTAAGCCACACAAACCAACAATATTCAACTTGAGCCACAGTAATTATCTGAGAACCATCTGACCAGTCTGACCTGCCAGAGCAATAACCATTGTGAGTCTCTCATCCAATATTAATTCACACATAACCATGTTTTCTGCTATCTTTTCTGTCATTTGAAAATGAATATACAGTTGTGCAAGTTCCTTGGGAAATAATTGCCCAATTAATGTCCCCTTGGGTGAATCAAATAATAGTTTGGCTTTGTGCTTTTCAAGTTCTGGAAAACTGGAACATGTCCTGTCAAACTCCATTCTGCTTCTGAAAGCACCATTTATACGTGAGCTCAGGCAACATTTAGCCATTAGCTGCCCTTACCCTCAGTGGAAAGTTGGAATCAATTGTATAATATTTTCTCACGGCCATGTTTTGATTTAACCGTATTCTCCCCCACTTAATCCCCACTAATCACCCTCTAAACACAATTAGTAAACAGGCACTAACTCCAGATCCCAGCTATGTAAATGCTGGAGAGTGTTCCCGGTGCATAGATGAGGGTGCTATCAGGCCCCTCGGCCCAAATGAGCCTCGTATCGCCTCGCTGAGCTCAGTGACCGTTTATAACCATGGAAAGAATTCCTCCCCATTACCAAGCCAACCAGATGGACACAGAGACACATCCATTTGTCTGGGCTCTGGTCATGAGGGGATTGTCTGTTCTGAGGACGATAAAGGAAGCAAAAGCTAGTTGTAGCAGCTGTCCTCCACACAGAAATAAACACTACAGTACATGCACACACATGCAAACACACAGACATACACACACACACACACACACACACACACACACACACTTACTGTAACTACTTAACACACAGATATCTGTTAAATGTTCGGGTCACGTCTGGGGCATTTAGAAACTGGCAAGATAAAAGCCACGTATAATGATGCCACAGGGAAATATTGACATTCAGAGACAAGCCAACCCCTCGATTTACTGTATACAGCTGCTTTAATTGTTTCCATCTTTGCCCAATTTGGAATAAGGATCATACTGTAGGTTAAAAAAACAAGTAATAGCATTACAGCTATAACAAAATAGAAAAGGTCCCACATTAATTCACAGTCATGTTTAATTTAGCTGTGAATTGACAATCCATTACAAATTACTTAATACCTTTTGAGCTGGCATTTGAACAGGGTGAAATGGCACTGTAGAGACATGAGTCATTCAGAATACAGTTTCAACAAGCTCTAACCAGTGTTCACCCGCATGCAAACACACCAAAAAACCACATACTTGAGGCATGGAGGAAGGTTTGTGTGCCTTTTCAAACAATACACACACTAGTTCCTTCCTCTCTAAGGAGGCAGATGTTGTGTGATGAATGAAAAGAGGAACGGTTAAGTAAACACAGAGATCCTGGGAGACAGACCAATATGTTAAATATAAAAATAAAAAATAAATACGATTAGTTTATGCACAGTTTACCACATGCAAGCCTGTTTAAAAGTCTGTTGCAACAGAAGCGTGTGTGTGACACCATATGTCCACACAGGGGTAGATTTAGCAGTCTCATGGGGAGATCAAAGCATCTGCTCCATTCACCCTACTCACAGCGCTGGGCATGACCAAACCTCCATAGGCCTGCCCCACACCCCCACGCCATCCATCAAACTTTAGTTTAGATTCATTTTGATTGATCAAAGACATTTGTGATTTTGTCTTAACTGCCTTGCCTTGCACTTTATTTTTATCTGAAACATGGATCGAGAGTGGTTTTTGTGCATTCCACCTGCCCAAATGCAAAAGTTTGGAAATGCCAATAGCTTTTCTGCAAAGCATGCATCACTGCATTTGTCTGGGTGTAGGTAGACCTACTGAAACATTTATTTCTGTAATTGACAAAAATGTTTTAGTAAGTTTTTCTGAGCTATGATATCTTCTATTGTACCCTATCTTTCATAAGTGTTAGCATAGGCTACTACTTATTTGTGTGTGCAAACGAAAGGGTCGCTGGCTATATGGCTTTCATGCTTGCCAACAGGCAACAACAAATGTGTAACTTAACAATCTGTCTTTTTCCATCACTGATTCCATGCTGTGTTGTGGTCGCTCTTATGGAGCCATGTTGGCATCAAGCGGATGAATCTAGTTCTGTTTGAACCCGGCAGTCAGACTGTGACAGAGATGGCAAGGCCCCAACGTAAATGGCCTTCGTCTTGAAAATGACAGGCCTGTCCCAGGGTCTTTTCACATTGCATTAATATGAAATGAAACATATTTTTGTTTTTTATATTTTTGCATATTTAAGATTATTTCTTTATTTTTGCTTTATACCATACGATAGCCTACTGAAGTAGTCATTACAACTGTTATCTAATGACATTTATACAGCATATTTGTATATTCCTTAGATTACATTTAACAGACATGATAGTTGTCATACTTGCAGAATATCAACATATACTAGTGTAGCACAAAGGGCTTTATTAACGACTGTACACTGCATGGGTAGAGGTAGAACACCAATGTCAAACTAACAAAACCAAAACCACCAGCATTTACTTGGTGGAGGTACTTTGTAAGTACCTCCACCCACACCACCCCTATAAGCACAGTTATGCAGAGCATAACAGCGTAAATCACAGGCCAGGTATGCTGGTTAACAGATAATATACAGTATAGTTTCTTAAAATTGTTACAGATAAAAAGGTATAAGCCTCTAAATTAATCAATTTAAACACATTTGAAACAAAATTATGATTTCCAGTGTAGACCAACTAGCTTTTCTTACAATATGTAACATTAAGCTTGACATGGGTTAATTTTAGCTTGTCACTATTCATTTTTGGTGTAGGCCTGTTTCTCAAAGTGAAAACAAGCTGGATTTCACTGCGCAATGATCAGCCCTATATGGATTTTGACACACTAATAAACAAACAGGCTACTCCACCCTCTGTAGCAGAGAAGAAGAAAGGAGCTCCATACGCAATGGAAAAAAAGACTCACATGACAATAACAACATCACAATTTCATTATGGTCAAGTGTCCAATGTTGGGTTCACTCGTCAGGTTTTTAACATAGTTTAACATCTCCCTCTAGTGGTAGCAGTCAAATCCACAACAATATTCACATTTAATCCCATCATAACACAATGAAATACGTGAAAGCAATTTACGGCTCCATTTCTAAAACATATAAATGAAAGAATACAGGCTGAATTGAATTGAATATTTAAATGAATGTCAGATGACAAACTGCAGAATATTGTAGGCTACTGTAGCCTACTTGTATTTTGGAATAATTAAGTTTGCATGATCATCTGGGTCACAATTTTAATTCTACACAGTTCTTAGATTTCAATACAATTACACTGTAATTATCATGGAACACAACAGGATTTTATACAATAACAGTAGACTAAATTATAAGTTTGTGGTCAAATGTAAATTATGAATAAGAAAACCAAACTGTTGATGAATTTCAGTAGTAAAACTACATCTAGAATACACGTTGTAACATGGACAAATTGTTTTTCTATGATGTATAGAGTGAGACCAACTTGAGACATTAAGTTTAGCTCTGCATGTCACAGACCCTTGATGTACTAGTGGCTTGTTTCTGTCGCATGCGATGGATTTTTTGTCTCGTTGTGGGCTGTAGCCTTGCCAGCCTCAATCACTATCAACTCAGATAATAACCAGGAAAGCAGCAGCACAGAGTTACAGGGGTTTAAGATTAAAAATAACACTTGGCTTATAACACCAGGGTGAAAATGCTCTCAGCGTATTGAGTCAGCCGCCATAAACCTTGGGGTTCATGGTTCAAGAAATAGCATATATTGTAGGCTTACTTGAAAAGGAGTAATAAGTAAATAGTAACTTATTACTATCCCTGAGTAACTTGCCCACCACTGGTAATGCTACAGTAAATAGCATAATAACCATTTGTTTTGCTGGAAGAATCATATTCTTCAACAATCTCTTGTCCATATCACAGGATCATATTTTCTTTTCACTTCACTTGGTTCATTACAGTAGTTTTGTTTTGGGGGGATAAATAATTGGTTAAAGCTGGCTGTAATTCCCCTTTTACAGCAAGCAAATTAAAACACTTTGATGTCTGGTAGATTTACTGTATAGCAGAACAGACAATAAATGAACAGCCGCAATTGTAGGATGGGTTCATTCATTCTCAACGGATAGCCAAACCAAGACTGACTATTATGAGTAAATAAATTAGATACATCAATATCACTCTGGTGAGGTGAGAGTTACAATCAATATATAGAGTTGGTGAGTGGTTGTCAACCAAGTGATTCAGTTCATCAATAAAATAAACTTTTATTGAAGACCTCCATTAAATGAGTCTCTCCAAAAAATACAAAACAAAAACAAAAAAAAAACTTTGTGCATTTGCTTACGACTTCGACGTGCCGTCGTCCTGTTTGATCACACTGCTGTCAGACGTGGGGCTGATCACCATAATGCGCGGGCGTCTCTGAGAAGACATCCCCTCACAACTTGAGAAATCCACGGAGTTGCTCCGCCCGCCGCCCAGATCTCCACAAGGTGGCGCAGCCGACCAGATCCCGTCAGTGAGACTCTGGATCCTCCTCCGTGCAAAGACCAGAAGTGGGATGGTTGCCGTGGTGACAGAGTTGTGGACCAGCTCTTGCTCAGCTCTTGTGTTTGAAGACGCCGTCATGGTGCTCAGGTGCTGCTTGTTGTTGTTGTTGTTGTTGTTGTTGTTGTTGTTGTTGTTGTTGTTGTTGTGTAAAACACCCAGACGCACACACACACGCGCACACGCACACGCACACGCACACGCACACACACACACACACACACACATGCAAGCATGCAAAGAAAAATAAATAATGAGGTCTCTAGGACATTATTATTATTATTATATTATTACAGGCGTTGGGGAAAATGTAACAGGAGTTTTTAATAACGCAACACACGTCACAAAGGGAGAAGGAAAGAACAACTCAATCACACCCCAGGACCTGGGTGTGACACTGTCCAACTATTGGCAAATGTACTACAAAGTCACTTTGGATGAAAGCGCCTGCCAAATGCCATAAATGTAAATGTACATGTACATGAATGACATCACTCCCTGTGTGTGTTTTCATCGGAGCTCCTGTGTTTTCTTAGCTGGCGACGTGTTTCAAATAACCAATATACTGTATAGTGAAAGCATTCACACACCACCTCTGGGCATAATAGTGTTATCAGTAATGCAACACACAAGTTGTTATTGTTATTGTGTGTGCTGTTATTAACACAGCTTAGGTTCTTCTCACTGTATCTGCTATGCAGGTCTTGGCTGTCTTCTGTTCCAGCTGTTTCTTGCATAGCCTGTCCCTGCCGGGGTGCCCATGGGCTGACAGTCTTCTGGCACAGCTGTCCGTCTCCACGGGCAACGGGTCCATCTGCACATCCCCCGAAGCCTGCAGAGGACAGGAAGAAACACAGACGGGGGAGAAAGGAGTTGGCAATGCGACAGGACATAACATAAACATACAGTAACATAACATTCCAATACTAGCAGATCAGCTACAAAAGAGAAGCTACCTCAAGGCAGAAAATCTATCTGTGATCTTCAAAACTACTTGGCTCAGATGCCTGCAGGCGGTGGTTGATTGGACGATTATGGTTGAACTGTACCCAATCAGTGGAGGGGTTGGAGGAGCCACTACCTACTGTATACCTGAGTCCTGGAAGCAGTCGATTGTTGACTGATGATGGAGTCCTTTAAGGAGGTGTTGCTGATTGTGGAGCAGATGTGCTCCTTTCGAGGGGCAGGAGAGAGAAAACGTAGACAGGGAACCTTTTCTGCCAAAGTTGTCCTATAGAACAGAATATAAACTTAATGTTTAAAAAAGAAATACACCTTTAAAGCGTATTTTACAGGACCACAAAAATACCTATTCATTCATTCATTCATGTTACATTAAATACATGTATAGGCTACTTAAATACAGTATGCTCCAAATCGTCACTCATACAGTATTAGATACAGAATAAACTGCAGTATTATGCTACAGTATATAATTCGATGGAGGTTCTCATGGTTAACGTTATGGTTGTTGAAGAACACACAATAAAAATAACCTTTGGGCTAGTCTTGCAGAGCCAGCATTTACTTACGTAAAGTACTGGACAAAGCACTAGCTTGACAGGAGAGGTATTTTAACGTAACTCAATGACAAAGTCGGACATTAAACTTATACAAAGGAATTTGAGAAACATATTGAAATGGTTTTCAGATATTGTATACCTGTTAAATATGTACTGTATACTACGGTTACATCTTAAAATACATTTAAAGTAAATAAAGCACTGTATTATTGTCGCACTGAAATTACAGATACAGACTTCTTGAATGACAATGCTAATGTCACTGCCAATGAATATTGACTTCCTCTCTTCCACTACTTGCCACTTTTCCTAGCTTCTCAGCAGGAATCAATACTATTGTGTCCAAACATCTAACTATTTACAGATAAAAATGTCTATTTTATACCTGTACTTGTTATGTATAATAGCATAGATGAAAGGGTTGTAGATGGTGGATGCTTTTGCTATGACAGCAGGGATGGCCTTGGAGTAGGGTGAAAGGATATCAGCATGCCTGTGAGAAAACAAGCTGTTGTACTGTACATCCAACATAACCACACAAATTGCCAGCATCAGTGACAGTGTAGATCAGGGGTGGGGAATCCTGTTCCTGGAGGGCCGCTGCCCTGCATGTTTTAGATGTCTCAATGCTCCAACACACTTGATTCAAATGAATTGCTCGTTATCATGCTTTCCATTCATTTGAATCAGGTGTGTTGGAGCAGGGAGACATCTACAACATGCAGGACAGTGGCCCTCCAGGACCAGGATTCCACACCCCTGGTGTAGATACAGGTGGTTGAGTGAACAGTATGTCTGTATCTCTCCATCTGTAGTGGTGCATTACTGTACGTTTATTTAATCATTATGGCATTAGGAATGGGCTTAATGACTTACATTTAGAAAACATTGTCAGCTCTCTGTGTGTGTGTGTGTGTGTGTGTGTGTGTGTGTGTGTGTGTGTGTGTGTGTGCGTGTGTGCGTGCGCGAGCATAGCCAACTTTTTATTTGTTGGTGTGTTGGGGTGATGTACTGTAATTTAAAGGTTATATATCTGAGTTTTAATTTTCCCCCCAGAGACAAAGCGTTCACAGTGTGGTTTAGGAAATGTTGTGACAAGTTGGATTTACAGAGGACACATGGGCAATGTTATTTTCTGTTTAATACCATTCATGTTGTTCTGTTTAGACTAGTTTGAAACAAAACCAAAAATGTACAAATAGTGAAACTTGAGAAATTGCTGCAGTGTGGTCTCTTAATTGTTTCCAGAGCTGTCTACGCAATACAGTATGAAGTATTTACAGTACTGCATATACGTATATGCATTACAGTGACAATCAAATAAGCATATAAGCAAACCATAAAAAAGTACATTTAAAAATGTTTTACCCTGCCCATGAAATGAGTGTGACGCAGGCGTACGGTGACCAGGAGAGGACAAAAACCACAATGACGACAAAGGCAATCTTGGCCAGTTTCCATTCGGTCCTGATGGACCGCTGCTGGACCATGGTGGACTTCCGCAACTGGGTCCCAAGCCGTTGTACATCTCTGTTGGGGGACGAAGGATGTGGTTAAATGGGATCATATGCCTAGTACTGTGTGTGTTGTAAAATAAAAGGTAAGATTAAGGCATCACTTTATTCTAACCTGACATGTAAGAGGAATTGTTGTCACAAGTCCATCTGGGGAGCTATACATTGAAACTGTTTGTGAATGGCTGTACTTTCAAAAAACAGCTGATTGGAAAACCACACCCGTAAAGCTATAAACACGACGCTGATTGGAAAACCACACCGTACAGCTATAAACATGACGCTGATTGGAAAACCACACCGTATAGCTATCATGATTAGAAAGTTCAGTTGCTACTCGGGTACATTCAAAATTATTCCGAGGCTTTCCAGACTGATTCTCACAGCAATTTTTTACCAAAGCTTGCGAGACCATCCTGATCTCGCAAGGCTAACTTTATTGATCCCTGGGGGTAAATTCAGTTTGGGGGTAAGTTCAATTTGTTACAGCATCAGAGTCAATAAAAAATATGGGAAGATGAAAGAAGCATCATGGCTAAATAACACAAAATATTCTGATGTATGAGCAAAAAAAAACAGAACAGAACAATATGAAATACACATTTTCACATAAAAGCAATTTGATCTACAAGACCAAAATACCAGTTCCTAACCTCAATGGACCTGGAGCTACATCGTGGTGATCCACCAGCATTGTTGTTTTAAACTCAGAGGAGTGCCCCTGCTGAGTTTATGGGTATGAGTATATGAGTATACAGGTATTTGGGGGTATTTGGGGTTACTGGGGTTACTGGGATACCATAACGCAATCAATGAGTGTACCTTTAATAGCATAACAGTAATAATTTACATAACAATGTAATTTACTTTCAAATAGGCTAATATGAGCGAAACTACAAAATCACCTTGGGACACCACCGAAACAATTCAATAGTAATTTTTGTCCTCAAAAATAACCCAACACGCACACACCCACACCCACACACATACACACACAACCTTCCAGTTTTGCGTACAGCCAGGAACATGAAGAGATAGCAGTAGAAGATAACTCCCAAAGGAATGAAGAAGGCACAGCAGCAAAGCATCATGGTGTAGCTCTGATTGGCCATGGAGTATGTCACACAGTCCCATGTAAAGGACGTCATGAGGCCCTCTGGGATGTAAGAGCCTGGAAGAGAGAGAAACCACAGAGACGTTGTCAGTGCAATGGTGTGGTGTCGTTGTTTGTAAATGTTTTGTAAATATACATATTACACACTTCACCATTAGGTCATTTAGGACAGTTTATATCAGGGGTGCCCAACCCTGGTCCTGGAGAGCTACTGCCCTGCATGTTTTAGATGTCTCCCTGCTCCAACACACCTGATTCTAATGAATGGCTCTTTATCAGTCTCTGCAGAAGCCCATTGATTTGAGTCAGGTGTGTTGGAGCAGGGAGACATCTAAAACAAGCTGGATAGGGGCCCTCCAGGACCGGACTTGGGCACCCCTGGTGTATCTGTTTACATGTGAGTAATTGGTTTTTATTACATGACATAACTGTAATTTAGTTTAATAAAAGTAACTAATTATATTATTGTTATGAATGAGACAGTAAAGTGGATATGATGTATAAATGTGAATTAGAGCATTTAGTTGATATATTATAATCTATGACCAGAAGTGCTCATGGAATTAGCTATAAGGTAATTTTATATTGATGTTATTTATAGGTCAGGTTTTTTATTTGAGTTGGAGGTCCACTTTGAGATGGTCTTGAGTCTTTGGAGGAGATCGGAGCTATCAGAGGAGAATTAGAAGAATCCTGAGAACCTTTTCCAGTACTGGATGGCGAGCCCAGCCCATGAGATACAGAACCTGTTTTCTACAGCTACAGCGCTGTGAACTAAGCAACACTCGTATTCCACACCTACTTCAAGCGCGGTAGGACTGAACTGTCCACACACACAGTTGGGGGACACATACCGGTTGATGCCGGTATCCTATTGAGAGCTGACTCTTAGAGACACTGTAACAACCCGGGTAATTTTTTCTTTTCAAAATGATTTGTGCCTTGGACAACAATAGCACGATCAACAGCATACAGAAAAACCAGGGAACATGTAATTATCTGCTCAGGTCACAATTACTCCACTATACACTACAAAACAGTTTGCAGATATATTAAATTCAAAGCATGGGGATAGATTTCATTTGAACATGGGAGGGACATAATGTGTGTCTGTGGAGGAACATTTGAGAATCTAACACTGAATTTTCAGGAGGGAGGTTTGGGGTCCCCTGCTGGAGCTGCTGCCCCCGCGACCCGACTCAGGATAAGCGGATGAAGATGTTTGACACTGAATTTTCTGCATTCTGGTAGATTCTCATGGATCAATTTGTGCCTTATCTGCATTAATTAATGGTGGAAAATTACTTGGTATAAAGCACATAGTCAGCATCTGGCGTCCCTCCCGTCGACGCAGGAGCGCGTCAGCAGTTGTTAATCAGAACATCACTTTTGGGCAGGACACCTCGTCACACAGGCATAGCCTACACTCATTTCAGAAGCCCTACCTCTATAGCTATTAGCTAATCGTTTTATAAACTCCCAACTAAATGTAATGCAAATGTTATTTATTTTTGATAATGTTTTTTGTGTGATCTCTGGGGCTAAGTAGGTGGGTTACGTGATCGCTCTCTTTTTTTTTGGGGGGGGGGGTTAATATCAAAACAATTTAATTTCAATATGTGAAAGCTTTGGCTTCACACAGTACGACACAGTATCAGAATGCATTTGCATAATAGAAATGGGAATGCGGCCAAAACAATACAATACTTTAGTTTATCATAGTTAGTTTTAGCCACTGTTAGCAACAGCTCTCGTGTAAGATTTGATGCTAATACTAGGGCTGCATGATTATGGCCAAAATGCTATTCCTGATTATTTTGACCAATATTGAGATCACGATTATTTATCACAAATATTAATAGATTTTATGAACAATGTATTTTTATTGCACTCACATTATAAACAGACCACGGAAATCACTTGCGATTTAACTGTTTAGAAAGTTAAAAGTGTGATTGTAAAAAGGGTATACTCAGTACATGGATTCCCACTCAATAGTACACCCTTAACAGCGATCCGTAGCATTCTAGCATCGAACAATACGCATTAAAGGGGTTGTTTCAGCTGCGCTACGGTATGGCGGTATGTGAAAAATTCACATCGTACGGGAAATTTTAACCAGTACACCGCGCAGGCCTAAGACAACGGGCAAAAGAACAATCAGATGCATAATTAAATGTACTGTATCTAATAACACTCTAGGCCTATCCTATCAATGCGACAAGTCATTTTCGTGACTTATATTTCTTTCACTAGCAATTGTGAAATGGCATTTCATAACTCAGTGAATGCCAATATAATGTTAGCTAACATTAACAATTATGCTTATGACTACAGTAACGAACAAACAACAACAATTGCCATTAACACATTTATAACAGCACGTTTAAACTATTAAATTGGACAGTTTACCTTTCCACAACACAAAGTCAAAAAG
>JAODTR010004396.1:0-12083 GCA_025399935.1 Amblyopsis rosae | reverse complement strand
TTTTTTCCTTAATACAGAAAGCCGGCAGTTTCTTTTACATTTAACACTTGGTGTCTTGAGTTTCATTTTAAACATTTCACCTCGCTGCTGTAGCCGAACCGATTGGATTAACTGACCCACATTTATTATTTAAAATCAGTTTCACTTGTAAATCCTTATAGGTGTTACATATACTATGCTATGCTAGGCTATGCTATGCTAGGCTATTTTAGAATAGGCTGTCTGACCTGCACCTCCCAGTAGTGGCGTCCCGCGGCGAAGCTCTCGCGGCCCAGGGTGATCACCACGGTGTCGAAGCGCTCGGGGCAGTCGGGCAGGTCCTGCCACGCCCCCAGGTGCCTCAGCTGCCGGCGGTCCTGGGAGAGCTGCAGCCACGGGTTGGCCGTGTCAGGGTCCAGCGTCACGTCCTCTAGTGGCGGGAGGGGGCATTACATGGTGACGGTAATGGACGGGTGCCTCTTGCCTCGTGTGTTGAGTGCTATTATTACTAGTTCATGTTTACAGTAATACAGTGGATTTGTCTGTAGTTGGTATATGGTAAATGGTATATTTATCTATTTTCTATTTGTCTATTCCAGTTGTCTTTGTACACCTGTTTTGTTTTCTCTTTTTTACACTATAAAATGTTCAGTTGAAACTTTTAAACATGACAACAGCAAGTAACAATGAAATAGTTAGACCTACCTGTGTATTTCAGGAGCTTCTTTATTTCTGTGAAAACATAGAAAATCATCCTTAATCTTAATCCTTAGATTGTTTGAATCTGATTGTTTGTGTCAACATAATGTAAATATTGTATAATATATATATATAATTTTTTTTTTTTTATTAATTACTTTAAAAAAAGAGGCCACCATTACCACTGTCAACATGATGTAAATATCACATGAATTAATGAATAAACCATCTTTACCGCTGCCAACAAGCTTGTCGATCTCTTCGCTCACCACGGCCTCCAGTTTGGACACAGACCTCCTGATAATCCCAATGCACATGTCCGTGGGAACGTTGGTCCCAGACCAGTCCTTGACGGTTGGTGGGGTGCTGAGTGCAGGGAAACTCTTCAGAGGAACACAAAATGCATCAACTGCATGAAAAATGACTGACGAGAGTGTATTTCACTACAGTTGATATTTCTCTCTATCATATAAATATTTAAATTCAAGAAGCCAAAATGCTGATTAGCTTTCAGTAGTATCAAAGTCTCGCCACTTTCAGCCATCTTTAAAAATGTATTGATATTTTGGAAGACAGTAGGCTGTAGGCAGGTGTCTTACGTCAATGCAACCACACGATTGGCTAAATAGGTTAATGCTTGGCAGTTATACAGCAGACAATTGCCTCTTTTGGATTATGTTACGTGTTATTATTTTGATTATTTTCTGATTAACTAATGTAACTGCCATATTTGCCATTTCAGAAATCTACCATAGAGCTCTATTCAAAACTATACAAGTGTCATATCTCCTTATGTATCTATCTCTGGTAGTATTCAATCAATAAATAAATTATTGTTTCTATTTATTTACCTTATAACAGCATGAATTAAACATAAAACAACATAAATAATATTACGAATCTAGTTTTGACCTGCAGGAAGTGGATATGGTCAGTGCGCTCCAGCTTTTCCAGGTCGGCGTTCCTCCTCCTCAGCTCGGTGATCTCCTGCTCCAGGTCGGCGATGAGGCCATGGGCCCGTCGCTCGGTCTGCCGTTGCTTCTCCTGTATGGCCAGGACCAGCTCGGCCTGCACCGTCTGGACGGAGCGCATCAGCTCTGAGAAGACCGTGGCGCTGTACTCGATCTCCCTGTGGGCGCTCGCCTGGGAGGTCACACAGTCAGTTGACGTTTACTTTAACCTTTTAGGAATGCATCCACTGATAAACACACTTGAGTGGTTGGTTGACAGACTGACTGACTGGTTGGTTGACTGACTGACTGATGGACTGACTGGTTTGTTGGTTTACAGACTTACTGACTGACTGACTGGTTGGTTTGTTTTCAGACTGACTGACTGACTGACTGACTGACTGACTGACTGACTGACTGACTGACTGACTGGTTGGTTGGTTGGTTGACTGGACTCCAGGACTCACCTTGTTGAGCTCAGCAGAGCTTCTGATCTCCTTGACCTTCTTCAGACGCTCCTGGATCATCTGCTGGACGTCTGTCACCGTGCTCTTGAGCTGCGCCTGCAGGCGGTGAAGAGCATCGACCATTGAGATGCATCAGCTTGACGAGAACAATCGATTTGAATCGAACTTGTGAAATGAACTTTTGAAATACTTACTGTTTGATTTGAATTAATTTTCCATTAGAATCTAATGTATATTCTGTATTTTTGTGGGCATCTTACAAATTATGTATAAACCCTCACATGATCAATAATTATTTGTAGCCTATATAGGTTTAAATGAAGGTGTACTCAAGAAATAATTGTGTGGCATTTGCTGGAAATAGTTATTCTTAAACCAACAGGGATGAAAACAAAACACTTGTGCTAGCATGCACCACTAGCCTAGATGACACCCTGCCATAAATGACAGGTTATTGAGGTTCACAACTAATGTGAATACAAATATTATTGAAATGAAATGCAACTTTAGGACGTTGTATAGCATTTCATTCAATATAGTCATATTTCAATACATTCAATATTGACTCGACCTTTAGATTGTGTCATGGAAATTCACTTAGTGTTGAGCTACAGCATGAGACAAGATGGTGTCTATTTTTTACAGCACACCAAAGATGGAGTCTCCCTTCTTTGTCAAGCACACCAAAGATGGAGTCTCCCTTCTTTGTCAAGCACACCAAAGATGGAGTCTCTCTTCTTTGTCAAGCACACCAAAGATGGGGTCTCTCACCTTCCTCTCCTTCCACTCGCGCTCCACGGGCACGGTGTAGTGCGCCCGGTGGTCCGTCTCGGTGCAGAGCACGCACACGCACGCCCGGTCCTTCCTGCAGTACAGCTCCAGCAGCCTCTGGTGGCGCGAGCACATGCGCTCCTCCATGTTGGCCACGGGCTCCATCAGCGCGTGCATGGCGAAGCGGGCGACGTGCGCCCGCAGGTGCTCCTCGCAGTACGACGTCAGGCACACCAGGCACGACTTGGCGGCCGCCGGGCGCGCCTCGCCCAGGCACACGTCGCACAGCACCTCCTCCTCTTCCTCCGCCTCCCACGTGCCGATGGGCTGGGGGGAGGGAGGAGGAGGTGGTAACGGTGGTGGGGGCGGGGCTGAAACCGCCGGCAACGGAGGAGGACGGGGGTTTCTGGGCGGAGGCACCAGGGGTGGCAGCTCCTCGTGTAGGCCCTCGAACGCCGACGTCGCCCGCTCATCCTTCTCCGCCGCAGGGTTGCTCTCCTCCGGGAAGCCTTTTGCCTGCTGCTGCTTCTGCCTCAGCTCCTCCAAGGGGTGCTCCTGCTGCCCCCGCCCCAGCAGCCGCTCCTCATCCTCCTCCTTCCCCCTGCGATCCATCGCCCACCTTTTGAGCTTCTCCGCCGCCGCCGGTTCAACAGCGCCGCCATCTGTCCCACCTCCATCTTTCCCATTGCTCTCTACCGCCCCCTGCTGCTGCCGGGCGGGCCCTCCGTCGCTGCCCCTGGCGCGGCGCATCTCCTTGAACTGCCGCGCGATCTCCCGCAGCACGGTGTTGACGCTGATGTCGGGCCTCCGCTGGAAGGCCTTCTTGCACATGGGGCAGAGGTGCGGCGGCCCCGCTTGCCAGTAGCCCAAGATGCAGCCGCGGCAGAAGTTGTGGCCGCAGGGGATGGAGGCCGGGTCGGTGAACACGTCCAGGCAGATGGAGCAGTGCACCTGCTCCTCCGACAGGTTGCCCACGGCGGCGGCCATGCCTGCACGGCGGAGAGGCAGCGTCATTTGCAGGCGCCTAGCGACCACGCATGGACACCTGCTGTGTGGATGTGATAGCGAGGTCAATGGGTTCAGATTTGGTAGATTAGATTAGGTTGTATTAGATATGAGGTGATTTAGGTCATATTAAATCATATTATGTAGATTAGATTAGGTTATATTAGATATGTTAGGTGATTTAGGTCATATTATGTCATTATGTAGATTAGATTAGGTTATATTAGATTTGTTAGTTGATTTAGGTCATATTATGTAGATTATATTAGGTTATATTAGATAGGTTAGGTCATATGTCATATTATGTAGATTAGATTAGGTTATATTAGATATGAGGTGATTTAGGTCATATTATGTCATTATGTAGATTAGATTAGGTTATATTAGATATGAGGTGATTTAGGTCATACTATGTAGATTAGATTAAGTTATATTAGATAGGGTGATTTAGGTCATATTGTGTATATTAGATTAGGTTATATTAGATAGGTTAGGTAATATTATGTAGATTAGATTAGGTTATATTAGATATTTTAGGTGATTTAGGTCATATTATGTAGATTTTATTCAATTAGATAGGTTAGGTCACATTATGTAATATTATGTATATTAGATTAGGTTATATTAGATAGGTCAAGTGATATTATATAGATTAGATTAGGTCATATTAGATAGGTTAGGTCATAGTATGTCATATGTCATATTATATAGATGATATTATCTTATATTCGATAGGTCAGGTCATATTATGTTTACGTAGATTAGATTTGGTAGAATAGGTAGATCAGTTTAGGTCATATTAGGTAGATTAGGTCATTAGGTCATATTAAATAGATTATTTTATATTAGGTTATATTATATTAGTTTAAATTACATAGATTGATATATTACATAGATTATATTACATTAGATTTAGGGCTGGCCCCTAATACTTGAATATTCGGGTATTCGTTCATTGGGTATGTATTCGATTTTATATATTTGGATTTGAGAATTCATACAAGCATGCATGGTTTCCCATGAATCCCTACTGTCTGTGTAAACCCACATTCATTTATTTGCCTGCCCTACACTATCAACACAAAGTACTGCAATTGACTCTCTCTGTAAGAAGAGAGCGGGCTATTCATTCAACACACACTCGTATTGGCTAATATATGCTATTGGACAATTCTGATTGGGTCAAATAAAGTCAGTCAAAGCGACCATTTTGAGAGCATGGCTATGTTTATATGTGTGCTCACTGAAGCTATGGGTGTTTCTCAATGTCAAGGATGCTTCCTTGGTAGGACGGATCCTTCCAAGTGCCTTCCTAGTCGGGTCCTTCGAGGCTAGTAAAGACATTTGAAGAACACGTAATGGAACGGCCTAGCTAGTGTGCAAGATGACGTCATTCAAAAAACGTCCCGCCTTCAAAATCATTATGCTTAATTAAACCGCGCGTTTCGTTTTTAAATAACAGTTGAAAAAACAATGGATCGTGCTATTTGCTGTTAGTTTCGTTTTGCGCCATTTATAAATCTCTCCTCTTCTGATGTTCGCACAGGATTGTGGGTATTTTTAGACCGCGAAGGATGCACACATGCAGTCCTGGGTAGAATTCTAAAGCATCCTAGACATTGAAATGGTACTTTGTCGAGATTTGATGACACAAAATGGTGTCGCTACCTGCTTTTACAGGTTATGAAACATGAATTATAGTGAGTGGTTTTAATGATGTTTTCAGAACAAGTATTTGAATACTCAAAAATGTATTATTTGAAACCTGTAAAATGGTATTTGGGACAGCCCCAGTTAGATTAGGTTAGGTTAGATACATGAGATTGTTAGATTATATTACAGTCACTTACATGCTAAAATTGCTAAAACATTACTTAATTGAAGTAAACATTAGATGTGAGATATCAATTTATTTTTCTTTCTCCTTTTTTTACCTACAGGGCTTTTTAAGGGAAACTTGACTGTGCATTTCTAATTTTATTTTCGATTTGCTGTTTAGACACATGACATTTGTCCCCCTCTGTGCTAAATATATATCTGCTATCCAATACTGTCAGCAGGTCTGTTACGACTACAGTATGTAGGGCCATGTCTGCATTTTAACCACAAGCAAAAGCCCATATGGAGAAATTAAGTTAGAGAGAGATTGTGTGTTTGTGGTGAGATGGGCCTGTCTATTCGTGGCATGACATGATTAACATCTTTCCAAAAACATGTGTAGCCAGTGAGCCACCTTAGCTGTGCTATCCAGAAGGCTCTGGATTATTTCAACGTCTTGATTCAACACAGTGGCTCACACCGAAAGACAAAAAGCACTCAACGCCCGGAGAAAGAACAGACTATCCCCTTAAACATCAACAATTTTACTGCCCCGGAAAGCGTATTAGCGCCTTAATCTTGTTCATAACATCTAAGAGACGGTGTTAGAAAATAGCAACACACACACACACACAGTGTCAGACAGGCCAGAAACACTTACACTGTTCTATCCAGTCAATGCTTTGCAGTGTAAGTCCCAAATCCGCTTGCGTTGCCGTGGAGATCGACTGTGCATAGGTGAGAAGGAAAGGAGTCGAATAGAGGGAAGGAGGAGGAGGAGGCAGGGAGGTCCAGGAGGGGACGGGCCAGAGAACAGCTGCTAGTGTGTGTCTGCCGACACACACACGCACTCACGCATGCATGCCCCCCTCACACACACACACACACACACACACAAACTCCTTCTACACACGCACACACACACACATTTCAAGCCCTATATATACCCTCCCTCCCTTACCCAGATATAACTGTAGGGTGGCACAGTGGGTAAAGCAGGTGACCCAGAAGTCGCTGGTTCGAACCCCGCTAACCCCTCAACAAGTGTGGAGGTGTCCCTGAGCAACACACCCAACCCTATACTGCTCCCGGTGGTCAGGTGGAGCCTTGCATGGCTGACACTGCCATCGGTGTGTGAATGTGTGTGTGAATGTGAGGCTGTACTGTACAGTGCTTTGTGAATGTGTGTGTGTGTGTGTGTGTGTGTGTGTGTGTTTGAATGAATGTGTGTGTGTGTGTGTGTGTGAATGTGAGGCTGTACTGTACAGTGCTTTGAGTGTCCGGAAGGTTGGAACAAGTTTCTCCACTCCACCTGCCATATTTGTTTCAGAAATCTCCCGTAGAGTTCCATTAAATATTCTCTAAGTGGCATGTCTCCTCTATATAATGTCTCTGCGACCGGTCCATATAGGACTCAACTGTCCCTGCATAGTGGTTGGTGTCTGTTTATCTTCAGAATGAATCATCGTCAAGCTGAGGGAGTTACGTCAAGCTCAGTGAGCACAGGAGAATACTCGCCTCGTCCGGTGTAACCAGACCTAAAATTCACTTTGTGAATATTGTCTGGACACGCTCCATTGGGAAGTGTTTTTGAAACTTTTGAAACTATTGGACAGTCTTTAATCAATCGGCGTTGCTACATTTGTTTTGATCGCCTCATCTAGCTTTACCATCATTTAGCCACTCTTAACATAAACGTCATCTCACTGACCCACCCCAGCAGGGTGGCTGTGAAAACAATAATACGCACAGGGTTTCCAGACTAATCTCAGCGGAAAAAACAACAAATCATAGTTGGATGTTAAAATTCAGTATATCTTTATTACTCATGTAATGACAAAAGTATACAAAAGTATTAAAGTTTTTACAATTATCAAATGATGAAGCAAACCTCAGCCATTTATTACATTAAATAATATAAAATGTCTTCTCACTATGCAAAAACAACAGAAACTAAGGATTTGCAGATCAAAATAAAATTTACGATGTCAATTGTAAAAAGTGACAGATATTACTGCATGCATCCCATAACCTTCATACAGAACCACGTGAAGTTCTAGCCCAATATAAGTGTCCATTTTGCATTTTTAATAAATAATGTAACATTAGTTTCCAATTCTATTACAGTTTGGATACTTATTACATCTACATGTTTGTCCAAGCCATGTTTGAACCAAGATTACCATGCGCTGCTCCTAATCTTCGCTATCTGGGGTTGACAAGCACAGCCCAGTTATGATTTGACCCTCCGGAAAAGGTAACTCCACATGTTTAATATTATATTATCGACATCATTGTTTTGGGTAAAATATAGACACTGTGTTATTGTGTACATAATTCGTTTCCTTCATTATATAAAAATAATTTTAAATATTCACATTAGCTTTGAAATATCTCAATGTCTCCCTCTTGTGGGCAATAAGAGAAACTACGCCTCACGTCGAATTCTTAGACACTTGGCAGCTGCTAACAACATAGTTGCATTTATTATTGTGGACGGTACTTTCGTTGTGTGTGTGTGTGTGAGTGTGTGTGTGTGTGTGTGTGTCGGGGGAGGGAGGGGGGGGGTGTTCTTCAGGGGTGCTTCACGCTGCAGAGGACCAGCGGAGCGGTGTTCTTGCCGTCGCGGTTGAGGCAGGGGCTGAAGATCGGGTGCAGGCTTTCGTCGAAGGCGTCCTGGAAGGTGTAGAGGTGCTGCCGCTCCTTGGCGTCGTAGAAGGACACGCGTCCCGCCTCGTGGTCCAGGAACACGCCCACGCGGGCGGGCAGCGCAGCCAGCGGCAGCGCGATGCGGCCGGACGCCGTCAGCGCCTTCACCTCGCCGTCCTTCAGCCACAGGCACCAGAAGCCGCCGTCCGGCGCCAGCTTGATCTCGCCCTGGCGGCGGGCGGAGGCGCGCGCCACGCCCAGCGTCCACGCCGTCTTGCGGCCCACCTCCACCTCCCAGTAGTGGCGGCCGGATGCCAGGCCCTCACGGCCCAGCACGAACAGGGCGGGGCTGAAGCGGCGAGGGCCGTCCGACTGGGACGACTTGCGCTCCTCGTGGCGCACCTGACGCCCGTCGTCCGACACCACCAGGTGCCTCTGAGCCGTGCCCGCGTCAAGGACCACGTCAGCTGGACGGGACAAGGCGTCATACATGTATTACGATACATTATACATTATTATACATTATACAAGGCGTCATACATGTATTATAGTCAGGGATTCACTAATATTAATATTATGACCTTTTCCAGTAGCTAGTAGTGTAACTAAAAATACCATTTACTAAACAGTAACAACATTAAAATTACTAGTCCAAGTAACTAATAGTTACTGCGTTACAAGAACGAGATTTCTGGTCCTAGCATACTTAGGGAAGGCTAATTGAACCAACCGGTAAATCTCCTGGTTTGAGAGGCTGCAATGTTTTCACTTTGGCTGAATGTTGACTCCTAAGGTTCATTATTGTTCCAATAAAGAGGATTCAATTCTAAAATGAGCTGGCTACACAAGTTGTCATTTTTCCGAAGGGGTGAGGCAGAGGAGTGATTATGAAAGTAATCTAGTAATGTAACTAATTACTTTATAATATCCAGTAATAAATAAAGTAATATCATTACTTATAACACTTATTGTAATGTCCTAATTATGAGTCATTATCTTCATTTATCATTTATAGGATTACAATATGCTAATTCTGTATCATTATAAAACACACATTATTAATCATAATTATAATATCCTAATTAATAATTATCTAGTATTCTATTATAATAAATCAAAAAAATTTATATATAAATATTGCTGTAGGAGCACGTTTAAAAATTAAGCTAAATTCTTCCTAACCATGTTTTGATTCCCTGCTAAACCAACTGATGTCACTAAAGCTGATATTCCACCGCTTTCTGGACCAACAATATTGTGTGATAGCATAATATTGTTGTGGATGTTAGTCTGGTAATAGTGCATGTGATATCACCAGCTACCAACTATGTCCCCCAAAACAAATAGCTACGCTCACATTAGCTCTCAAGTAGCTCAATGCCTCCCTCTTGTGGTCAATCAGAGCTACTACGCCTTATATCAACAGGCACAGTTCACAGCTGCTAAATTGCTTTTGTCCTTTGTTTTTAAGTGTTGAACAACGCCGCTATCTGAAAACCCGTTCAGAGGGCCCCACATTTACCAAGAGGGCGGCATTATACTCACTGGCATAGTACTGCAGCTTCCGCAGCTCTGGGGAGACAAGACGGACAAGACACGTGGAGAAAGACAAGGTCAATACAAACTGTGAGTCACCTGAACTCTAAGCAGGCACACGTGTGTGTGGGTGAGTGAGCGTTGCATTGAACGTATTAGTGTGACTGTGTGTGTGTGTGTGAGTGAGAATTGAGCATGTTAGTGTCCAGCCACGACTGTAACGGCTGTGTCAGAGTGTGATACGGTCAGTCAGGGCTGTTGTTGGCAGACGGCATGCCTGGTGATTCTACATGTGTGTGTGTGTGTGTGTGTGTGTGTGTGACCTACTTAGCACAGATACGGATGCTTCCTAATGCTAGTAAGTGGCACGCAGTATGTTGATGTCAAATGTCAGGTGTCTTATGTCCTCATATCGTTCCAACTGCCAAATGTATAGTGGCGTTTTGAGCTGAACATGCATTATGCTTCGGCCTCTTTAAAACGTGCAAGAGCAGGCAATGTGGCAGGGTGGGTCAGAGACGATTGGTCGCAATACAGAAATTATGTCACGCCTGGGGACAAATCAAGTCGAGTCCCGTCCAGGTCCCCTCCAGGTTCCGTCCAGGTCCCGTCCAGGTCCCTCGAGACAACGCGACTGGCCGCCCGGGGACTACGTCACATAAGCAGATCTGCGCTGAACGTCTGATGCATGAGACTCCTGGAAGTGGTATTGTCTGGGCTGTTGACGTTGTCACGCACACGTTTGTGCCCGTAATTCCAGGGCAACATTTTCCTCAGGGAGGGCCTTGGGCGCTTTCAAACAGGTGTGACGTGTTGAGCCATTTTCAAGCCATAAAATGCAGATCATAAAAAATGGGAATGTTGTCAACCAGCATTGATACGTCTCGTCAAAGTTCACTACCAGAATTTGCTTTACAACTCAAAAAACAAGTTTTTGGGTGCAGCTACAGCAGTTACTCTTAACCCTTTACAATATCCACCCTTCATATACTGTAGGCCAGAGGTCAACACGGGGTCCGGGACCCCTTTGGGGGTCCTCAGAGGAACTGCAGGGGGTCCTCCAAATTATTTGAAAGTCAAAACATTTTAATGTCAAATAAAATATTCATTAACATAAATACAACCTGTGCAATAAACATATACATCTGTCTAATTATTTTAATGGCTTAGTTGGTGGCTTACTTTTATACATTATTGTTGGCCCGACAACTAAATATTATATACTATATGTGATAGGGGATCCCTGGGCCATGTTTATATCTGCCACTACAAAGAATTAAAAGAAACATTCTGCTTGTTTTCTTAGAAACGCACCCTAAAAACACTTGTTCTTCAGCTTCAGCTTCATGTGCAATGTGCAAAAGTTGACATTACTGCCACCTGCTGGTGCAGTTGAGCTCCTACCTTTCCCCCACAGTCTGTTGAGCTCCGTCTGGAACTTGTCCAGCAGGCTGCTGACAGAGTCGCGGATGGTGCCCAGGTAGAGGTCAGAGTTCACGCTGACGTCCGACCAATCACTGGGCTCCGGTGTGGGCGGTATGTTTTGCAGTTGCTAGCACAGAAGAACAGGGGGGCTAAGATTGACTATGGCGACATCTGTGAAGATTACTGCAGCACTTGTTGATAGATAAAGAATTATTTATAGTGGATCTACATGATGGTCTGCCACTAGGTGTCACAATAAGCTCTCCAGCATCTCATACCATACAAAATGCTTTGCTGGCCACCGACATGCACTAACATGCACGCACGCACATGCACAGCGGGAGTGCCATGTCACTCTCTGCAACATATTTTACATTACACCGCTATATCTTTACATAGGAGGATGTAGTTAATGTTTAAAATATGATAGAATAAATTCCTGATGCAATAAAAGCAGTTGGGGCTTAACACAAAAGATGGCTTTGCGGTTAAGAAGGTGTGTTTAAAATTGCACTCTATACAGTATTTTAAAACATTATTGTAGCTGCAATATAGTCATTTTCTATGTAAATATACAGTATAGCGACACTTAGTGGCGGAACGTGATACAGTGGCGGGGGGGGCTTAACTTCAGGAGGAGCACTAAATCTATACATATATAATATTTATATTATTATTTGTTTAAATCTGTGTGCGGCCCAACAAAGTGTTAGTTTTGGTGCGAGATGCGTGTGCACCCGGTGCGACACCTAGTGGCGTACCGTGGTGTGACACCACTTTGCGC
>JAODTR010004394.1:0-12084 GCA_025399935.1 Amblyopsis rosae | reverse complement strand
GCTCTGGACACAACGCTGATAGACACAGCAAACCTTCTTGCCACAGCTCGCATTGATGTGCCATCCTGGATGAGCTGTACTACCTGAGCCACTTGTGTGGGTTGTAGACTCCGTCTTATGCTACCACTAGAGTGAAAGCACCGCCAGCATTCAAAAGCGACCAAAACATCAGCCAGGAAGCATATGAACTGAGAAGTGGTCTGTGATCACCACCTGCAGAACCACTCCTTTATTGGGGTTGTCTTGCTAATTGCCTATTATTTCCACCTGTTATCTGTCCATTTGCATAACAGCATGTGAAATTGATTGTCAATCAGTGTTGCTTCCTGCATGGACAGTGTGATTTCACAGAAGTGTGATTGACTTGGAATTACATTGTGTTGTTTAAGTGTTCCCTTTATTTTTTTGAGCAGTGTGTATATAGAACTATATAATAACATTAGCATTCTGAGTATATATCAATAGGTAGGCCTATTTGAAAAACATGAAATTAAACTTTAAATGTTAATAACATTTATTAATTTATAGCCTAATGCCTATTTGACACACTACTACTGAGAGGGCACTGTAAATGGCTTCTTAGATTTAGCTGAATTTAGCAACTTTTGTCTCCCTTTTATTTATATGATTGAAATTCTCACAGGAAAACTCGCCCAGATGTGACACATTGATGCTTAGTAGCATCGTGCCACTGGCCTGCCAGGTTAGATAATTGTCTGAAGTCTTGCATCAAATGTTTGACCGCACAACAATGACCATTAAAATATGTTAGCCACTAGAACAACTAAGGCATTTAATTCCCTTCAAAACTTCAAGGTATGATAAACATAAGCCCCTCACTGTGTTCGCTGAAGTTACCGCTAACATACCTAGCTAACGTTAGCTCGAACAATATTAAGTCACAATATTATTCAAATGAATCATAATTGATCATTGTAACGAGGTGATTACAAGCGCAGACGGAGGGACGAACGAGCAAAAAAATTTGCACGGATAGGCGATTGGCAGTTAACAGCAATAATGATAAAACACAACACAGACGACATACCTACAATAATATCCAACAACGCGTCCCTCGCAAAAACCCATATTGCCCACACAACTTAACAGGTGAAATGAATACCGGTAGTTGACTGCAAGTCCGGTGTGTAACTGTAGGGAGGTGTTCCAGGCATGAGGAGACCTCTGGGAAGACCCACGATTAGGTGCAGAGATTATATTCCCACATTGGCCTGGGAACGCTTCAGGATCCCCCAGTCAGAGCTGGACAATGTGGTTCTGGAAAGAGGAGTTTGGGGTCCCCTGCTGGAGCTGCTTTCCCCGCGACCCGACTCCAGAAAATAGGGAGAAGGTGGATGGATGGATGGATGGAATTATTTTTTTTTTTTTGTTCAACTATTTAAGATAAGATAAAACGCATTTTGCGAGGCTAAACTAGCTATGGGCGTAGGATAAGCTATAATTAGCTAACGCTTTTCAACAAGACAGCCAATGCAGCATAAAATATACTCATACAGAATCAATATAAAGTGAGATATTCATAATGCTCTCATCTCTGCTGCCTGTGAATAACAGAGCTGTTTTGGCACTCTGCCATTGTTGTACCGCAGGCTGCTGTAATTGTTAATCTTCCAAAGATCAAGCAATCTATAGATTTCTTTTTTTTTATTGAAGAGAAAGAAGGCTGGTGGAGAGAGAAAGATAAAAAGCGGTCCCCACCCAGAAAAAACAGCCAATCGATGAGTGCAGGTAAGGAGAGACCTGCAACCTATACACACGCTGACAATGTTAAGCCTGATTGCAATAAATTTAGATGGTTTTTAGAGTGTTAAGCTATTTTTAGACTAGTCGACTAGTCTAAGTTTAAAATTTTGTATTAACGACGAGGAAATTTGTCAGAAGGAATATCCCTACCTTCAATAACTCCATTTTAAATATGGAGACATACTGTAGTAGTCTACTTCTAAGTTCTAATGTTAATGAAGTTGGAAAAATATCTATACAATAGCCTATATGACCATGTCACAAATGAGCACATCTACTACAGCAAATATTATATGAAAATTCTAACATAATTTAGGCCTAATCAAACACAAAGCCATTCTCAAACACCAAGCCATTCAAACATACAGTGAAAACAAATTATAAACAATATACAAAAGGTTTGTATTTGTAAGGGTTGTATACAAATACAAATTGTATAAAGGTGACGCATTATGCTTGCTCTTAATAATAATAATAATAATAATACATTTAATTTTTTTGGACGCCTTTCTGAGCACTCAAGGACATCTAATAGACTGTGCTTCCAAATTTTTGGCTGCTCTCCTACATTTTTGGCTGTGCTCCTAAATTTTTTAAACTTAGAAGCACATTTGCTCCTTGGGAAAAAGGTAAGTGTAGAGCCCTGCTAGAAAGTATGTAGCCAAAGCGCCCTTGAAGTGTCAGAGAGTGAGATTATGTAACTGCATAGCGCAACCGGCTTGCCACACATGGGTTCGCTAGGCTAACAACAATCAACACTGGAAAACATGCCTACATGATAACTGGTCAACAACACATACCATAGCTATTATCTGCTCATAAAAAAAACACTGACATATGACACTGCATCGTTACATTGAAGAGAAGCAATGAAATTAACGTAATGACAGAAAGCTTGATTCATTTTGCTGAAATAGTCTACTTGCTTTTTCAGACCATATTGTTTAACAAACATTGTGAATGTGATGTGAATGTGATGAGATTGACAGACTGAACCAACATTACCAAGATCAATGTATTGCTTTGCATACTTCCCTCAAAAATATCAGGCTCACTCTCATAGCCATTGTAGGTCGACATTTGTTACAATTATGCGTGGGGGAAGTTGTACAGTAGGCCTACTCGCAAGTGAACATATATATGGAAGATGGAAGTAGTTATTGGATGGACAGCGAGCGAGGTGTTAAGACAACGGTCTTAACAATAATTAATTCATTAATATTGATGTTGGTGGCAGTGCATCGACAACATATCGCAAAAAAAAGAAATACGATATATTGTCATATTGATATATTTTCCCACCCATAGTCTACAGCAATACCCTGTACATTGGTATCGGTATCTGCTTATAAGTACTTGCCTGTACTTGCACCCATGTAATCAACCAGATTTCACATGTAAACATTCCTACTTAACAGAAAAGTTATTAATTACAATCAGCTTGCCTACTGCTTTAGTATACTATAGTAGCTTAATGTGTATAGTAGTCGGATGTATTTAGTTCACCAACATAAAATAATAAACAGTAGTATCAATGGTTTACCATTTATACTGCAGTGCACCACAAAGTCGGCGAGTGTGTGTGTGTGTGTGTGTGTTTGTGTGCATGCACGCATGCATGCATAGTACTGTATGTACAGGCATGTTCACCACAGGTTGTAGTAAGAATAGTGTGTGTGTGTGTGTGTGTGTGTGTGTGTGTGTGTGTGTGTGTGAGTCCAGCCGTCCATCTCTACAGCCCTACCAGCAAGCCAAAGCATTTAGCTGTCTTCCAAGCACTTCCATTAGAAACTCCCTGGCCTGGGATGAATGCCACTGCAGCTAGCACTCCTCCAGGCCTGGCACGCTGCACGTGTGTGTGTGTGTGTGTGTGTGTGTGTGTGTGTGTGTGTGTGTGTGTGTGTGTGTGTGTGTGTGTGCGCGTGATAGCCATCCTTCAGCAGTATGGCGACACTGACAGCTGTGGCAGTTCCACTTACTGAGCTGCTTGGTAATTGGTCTCACAGGAGACACATGAGGGAGTGTGTGTGTGTGTTATTTTCTGTCTGTGGATTGCAGCATATATAAGGTAGCTAGGACTTTGTATTCACTGTGTATTGTGTGTGCGTGTGTGTGTGTGTGTGTGTGTGCGCGTGTGTGTGTGTGGAGAAAAATGTAGCGGCTGGAAGATTACCCAAGAGAACACGATCACAATCACGACAAACGCCTGAAAACTAGTGAACCCTTCTTTTAGCAGTGCGGTGAGCACAGGAAAATATCCCCCAACACTCACACACACACACACACACACACACAGACAGACAGTCGAATGCATCAAACAGTAAAGGTTTGTGTGTGTGTGTGTGTGTGTGTGTGTGTGTCCATGCCATGCAGAAAATATGTGCTGGATATATAGATCATTAGGTGTCATTCCAAACCATGATAAAGTTATACAGACAGACAAGCACACGATCATGCCACTGTGTTTTGTGTTTGTTTGTTTTGCTTTAGTCCTTTCATGTAAATGATTCATTTTGCATGGCAGTATTCAGATGATGAATATAACCCATTCACAAAGAACACACACACACACACACAGTGTCAGCCCAGGGAGCCGTCTAGGCTGTGTAACGTGCCTGGTGCATGCTGGGAAGACAAAATCTGTCTGGCCAGAGTTAAATCCTGCTCAGAGATCAGCCAGAGAACATCAAACACCATGTCTAACTCCTATTGTGGCTTCCCAGTTCAACTGGGCCTCTGTGTCTCTGCGTGTGCGTGTGTGTGTGTGCTGTTTTTTTTTGCGTGTGTGTGCGTGCGTGTGCGCGCGCTTGTGTGTTTTCCTGGAATGAGATCCATAGACGACCTCACAATCAGAGGCTCTGCAGCCAAGCTAGTTGCAGAGAGGGGACAACACACAGTAAAATACATAGTAAACTGTGACACACTGAAACTCTGATAATGTGTCCATCAGGCCTGTTGCGAAAATTACTATATCGACATATCATGAGATATATGGACTTAACCACGGTCATTTTTCACATCGCGATAATAGTGTATTTAGTAAAGCCATGTTGCGCTGCTCTTGTGCTCGTCTGACCAGTAGTGAACCGTGACCCTGGACACTTGCCCTTCGGTGTCACCACATCAAGACAAAATGTACTGAAAGTATGCGATCAAAACCAGTGATTAAAACGGTTGCCTACGTGTAAGCTTCGACTGCTATTGGAACGTCCAAGGCTGTGTCGTAGGGCAGCGCACTTTTTTGCCGGTGGGCGTCCGCCACCAGTCACCGTTTGCCCAGGTCCCCAACGCACCCGCGTCCTTTTATGTTGATTGTTTATTGTTTACAGCTGTGTGGGTGTAGGGGTATAGGTTGGGGATTAGGTTGGGGATTGTCTTTTGTTCTTTTTCTGTTATTGTTTGCCTGGCCGCTGTGGCCGTGTTATGTATTTTTTTCTGGCTGTGTGAAGCCACTTCATTAAACGCCAAGCGTAAAGCTCGTACAAATTATTTGTTGAAATTGTTTCATCATTGCCCTTGCACCCATGCCCATAGTTTTGCCACATAAATAGAAAGCTGCAGTGTACAAAGGTACACAATAAAAGACAACAACATGCCCAGGGAGTGAAATCAGCGCGCTGGATATGCATACAGGAAATACAGATCTTAGACTATTCAACATTCACACTGAGCGTCAATATCTTTAAAAAAAAATTAAACGTGCAGAGCGAATCTGTTTGCATCATTCATATCACTGAAAAGGCTACTTACGTACTTGGCGTATTGTTATCAATAAGTCCTTAAACAGACGCTGCCTTGTAAAAGTGTACAAATTATAAATGCCAGTGCTGGGGGCTTAGGAACAGTCAACAAATTACTGTGAATCATAATATTTTGAATAATAATGAACAGCAGAGAACAAATTACTATATACCGGTTAAGGCACAGGCGTTTTTTTGTTTTGTATTGATTTGGCACCGGAATCGTACGACACCCAATTCACAAAAAATAGGGCTCCCCAACATAGAAAATCCCAATTTGAACACTGAGTCTACGTTGCGTGACTGTTAAATTAAAGCAGCTGTAAAACAACTGCACATCATATTCATGTTGCACGGTATACCGGTACTAGTGTTTTAATTAGATCTGTATTTCACAACCCAAAACGTTATGGTACTATCCTGTTTTCTTTCCCACAAAAATAGACGTGCCAAAAGAATTACTTGTGTAAGTGTGCGCGCTGTCAATACACCCATGGTGCGCTGTATCATGCATGCCCAAAGAACGCATGGTGATAAAACTGTAGTAAAGTGCAGTAAAGCGTGACGTTAGAGTGTCGTAAATACATACATTCTCAAAGGCTACAACCGGCTACAACGAGGCTGGGTGGAATGTGTGCTTCAATAGCACACATTCCCTAGATGAAACATTAAACATTGAAACATTGAAACATTGAAACATTAAACATTGCAGTAATGGCGATTGCTAGCCATCCCCCACGTTTGGGTTTGCAACACCGTGGTTTTGAAATATTACGGCTATTGCAACAGCCCTATTCCAACCTCACGTCATAGTCCCTTCCCACTCTGTCTCATAAATATATGCTCACCATGTGTCTGCAAGGCCTTTCACTTTCTGATGTCCAGGTGAGATGTACAGTCAGTGTGATGTAAAGGCATCTGCACACTGCATATAACAGTGGCAGGACCATCAGACACTGATTTGAGCTGCACTCTTCTCCAAAGCCTCGTCCTACCCATGCCTGTTAATGCACAGTTGTGTTTCTAAAGTAGGGAAGGCATATTGACAGACTGCGGATTAACTGAATTGACAAACACATTTGAAGGCCAGTGGCTCTCATGTTAGAGCCTAGGGCCCAAGAGGTAAGGAGTAATTACAAGGGGATGAAGGGAATGATTAAATAGTGTGTGGATGCCTGGTCTGCACGCATGAGTGTCTTTTGACAATGTTCCACATTCAACTCATTCAATGAGCAAAACTCGAGATCCAGTTGTCTCACCCGGGCTGATCTTGAATATGTTAAGAGGCCGCCTAACGTCTCAGTCAGCTGCTCACGACAAAGGAGACACGCTGCAAAAGACACGCCAGTGTCATATCGTGCTGGTGCGACCACTCCAGACCTCCTCCTCTCAAATTAAAATAAGGCCAACATACAAGTCACCCTGATGGCCATCCATGGGAGAGAAGTGTCTGGCCACTTCCTGTACCAGGTGCTAAAGCTCCTCTTCTGCTTACAGCGACGGCGGCTGTTGCTGTGTAATTTCCACCCTGCGCACAAGCACATATGTACGCATGGGAATGGAGGAGATGGAGAACGGAGAAATCACCTAGCATCTGGCAATCCTGGGGGAAGATAGTGCCACTTTTACAAGATTAAACAGGCCAACGTTTAATAACACACTCTTTTTTTTCACCCTCTTTTACTCAGGGAAGACTAATGTTGCCTTTCAAACACATTAGCATTTTGATAAGCCCAGCTGAAGACCTCTCTCAACCCTCCCACCCCCCCCCCCCCCCCCTTCCCCCACTTCTCAGGCGATAAGGAGCCACAGTGAAGCTGTATGACAGCATGAAGTAATTGGAACGCAGCATGAGAGAGAGGGAGAGATACAACATCAGTGAGAGAGAAGCCTTTTTTATGGAGGATAAGATGGGCAGAAGTCTGCTGAATCTGTAAGTGAGGAACTTAAGAGAAGAATGGAATAAAAAAGACAGCAGTCTCTCGGCATAAGACAAAGAGAAAGAGAGCTGCAGAGGTGGAGTGAGAGAGACAGAGAGAGGGGATATTTAACACAAAAATAAGGTCTGCTATGATTTTCTGACGCAAGGGGTTAATCGGTGCTAGTGACTCAGGCCAAGGCTTGTACCCATAAATCCCTGTCCTTCCCATTAAAGGCACAATTTCTAACTGTCATTTTTAAACAGACCTTTTCTCCCTTCATCCTGAACATTCATTTCAGTTGGTGAATCACTTTTGAACATGCCCCAGTATCCGCAAGACCCCATGATCAAGCGGGAGGCTTGTTTTTCTTTCTTCAAAGTTCAATATTGTGCAAGTGACAAACCGCCATCTCTTTGCTGAGACTATCAAATGGGCGTGATGCAGAGATAGATGGGGGTTTTACCTTTCTAAAGAAAAGCAAAAGAAGACATTATTTTCACAATGATTGGGAGGAAGAGTTATTTTTTACAACAGTAAAACAGTAACAGAAAAATCTGTGTCTAATTTGCTGTGGCGACGACAAAGCGGCACAATGTGGAGACCCACTTCAGTATGTGTCACAAAAGCTTCCATGCTAACTACCCACCTGTCAGAAAAAGCCAGTGAGTTAAAGGCAGCTTTGGGCAAACAGCAATCTTTTATCATGAGGCCGGTGAAAAAGTCACAACTACTGAACCCACTGCTTAAACTACTGAAGCTTCATTTAGAGCTGCACATTTTCTGATAAAGAACAAGAAAGACTTTTCGGACAGGGAATTCTTGAAAGGAGCAATTATGATCCTGATGGTCCTGATGTCATCTAATTTCTCTCCAATGTCCAATTTGGGGCATGTATGATGGTTAGAAGAGTGTCTGCTATGTCCGGGAACTTGTCAGAACAGCTGGACCGGGATCTGGTTAAGTGCAGGTGTTTTAGCATCCAATGCGATGAGTCTGTGGACAGCAGCAGTAAAGCACAGCTTATGATATTTATCCAAAAGGTGTTTGATGATTTCTCCATAAAAGAAGAACTCCTGACACTGCTCTCCCTGAGGACAACGAGGGGAGTTTACATGCAGTGAAGAGGTTATTTGTGGAGTAAAGGGTACCATTGGAAAAGCTGGTACCTGTGACTATAGACAGGGCTCCCACTATGATGGGCCGACATGTAGGTTTAATTTGTGCAGTGAAAAGGTGACACAGACTTCCCAAAATGTCTACGTTACCACTGCATCATTCACCAGCAGGCAATATGAGCAAGTGACCGGCTTTGATCATGTGATAACTCCCATTGTGAAGCTCATAAATGGCATCCGTGCCAAAGCCAAACAACACAGGACATTCAAGGTGCTATTCAAGGAGCTATTGGAGGAGCTGTTAGCTGAATATGGTGACCTTTTACTACACACATAAATCTGATAGCTCAGCAGGGGACGGGTTTTGCAGCTTTTTTTGTCAATTTTGGGTGAAATCAAAGAGTACATGAAATCGAAAAAGGAAGACGTCTCATTGCTCGACACTTGAGTGGATACTTGACCTTGCATTTTTTACGGACCACTGAGAAACTGAACTATTTTAACTTTGAGCTGCAAGGTAAAGGTAAGACTATGACTGACATGATAAGCGCTGTAAACGCATTTACAGCTGATGAACATTTGCTCTGTGCATTTACAGAGAAAAAAGGTTCTGCACTTCCCCTCGGTGCAGTCAGTGCTAAATTATATTGATTCTGCATCTGGGGCTTTTGACAAAGCTGTAGATAAGTACTCTCAAGACATAAACAATCATGGGCAAGAGTTTGAGAACAGGTTTTGTGACTTTAATCAACTTGAGCCATGTGTGTCATTCATATCAAGTCCTTTCATGCAAGTGGACATGATATGCATTGCTGAGCAACTAAGTGCAACGTTCAACTTGGATGCTGGGCAGGTGTAGATTGAAATTTTAACATTGAAAAATGACCTACTCCTTAAAGCCCACCAGGGTGCTCCAAACATTTTGTTCCGTGGGGACACAGAAAAGTACAAAGGTGTAAGCACAGCAGCTATAAAAGTTGCCTGCCTTTTTAGTTCAACCCATCTCTGTGAATCAGCCTTTTCTGACATGAATTTGAAACATGAAACGCCTTACTGATGCACATTTACAACACTCTCTCAGGGTTGCAGTGTTAAAATTATATGTCCAGATTACAGTACACTGGTGAACAGCATGGAATGCCAGGCCTCCCACTAACAGACATTTTCAGATAGAGTTAACATGCTTTCAGTGAAACATCATGGAAATGTTAAATGCAAATATTGTACAATAATGTGAAAAATTATTTGTTCAAAAAGTGTAACAGATGATTTGTTAAAAGTGCTTCAGATTCGGTTATTAGTACAAATGTGACTTTTTTATATGAGAGACAGATACGCTAGAGCGGTTTGCTGCTGCTTCTCCTTTTGTGTCTGTCTTATTTTCCTATTTTTGTTTAACTGGTATTTGTCTTCGCTTATGAAGTTTTTTTTTTGTTTTTTTTTTTGGGCTTGGCTGGCGTTGTATTTGTCACGATTCGCGGCCGGTCCAGCACTGGAGAGGGCCAGACGGGTACTTCAGCACCGAACAGCGCCCCCAGCACGTCATCGGCTCCCTATTAGCCTCACGTGCAGAAGCCTCACCTCCGCTTCCTGGGCGGAGGTTTAAGAGGCATTCCTCCCCAGCACCTGTTGCCAGTTCGTTGCCTTCGTTCGCATAGCACGTACCAGCTATTCTCAGAGTTTCTACTCCCGACGGCTCGTCGATCAGACTTTCCCACCGGCTCATTCGAAGATCGCCTTCACAGTCCTGTCTGCTTCGCCGACTCTACACTACGGCCCTGCCCGTCCTTTGAAGATCGCCTTCGCAGTCCTGGCTGCTTCACCGATTCATCACCAACGCCGCACCAGCCGTGGAGGATCGTCTCCGCAGCTCCCGGCCCTCCAGCCTCTCTACTCCCCGGCGTACTCCGTCTGCTCCTCTACCTGACCAACAACTCCTGTTGCCGCTGTCGACACTCCAGCCGACGTACCAACTACACTGCCCCGTTGTTGGTATTTTCCCCTGTCATTACCTGTCACTGTATTAAACAGTTTTATTTGTTATTCTACGTCTGCTGCCTCTACTTCCCACGATTGGGTTCCCCTCTCCCGGGCCGTACCCTGACAGTATTATCCCAGACTGCTTACGTTTTGTCGAGTTGCGCAGAACTAGCTAACGGGCTACGGTACCCTACCACACCGGGTGGTTTATTGACACAATGTTTTGACAGCGGTGGATCGGTGTGGGTGGGACTACATGTTCGGTCTGCCTAGACATGGACTACATTTTAGTCGATTTCTGAGCATGGCAATTTGTTGTTTGACCCACCGGGGAAGTTATGGCAGGAACCAATACAGGTTATTGGTTCCTGCCGTGCTTCGACGCTTCTGCTTGCCTGCTCCGGTCTGGTCTGCGCGCGATGATCCGGGGATGGCTGTGGTTGTGTCCCTCTACCGTGTTTACTCTACACCATCTCGCAGCCAGTGTATATCCGGATCTCGCTGAGGACTGGCACACAGTGAAAAGTTTCCTGTTGCTCTTTTTGTTCGAGTTGACTCGTTGCCCCTTGCGGTCCTCGTCTGGCAGTCCACGGGCATTGCGTATAATTATTTTGTGTCCAATTTCCAATGATTGTGTACCTATGGCAAGCCGTTTTAACATTTAATAACTAGACTGGATATTACTTAAGGATATCTGCAACATAATTTCGCCTAGTAAACACTTTAATTGCAGATATATATAAAGTCATTTTGACTAGTCGAAACAACAGTTTTAGATATCTGTAATTCAGTTTTGACTAGTCAGCTTCAAACAGCTACTCATTACAAATATCTATAAATCAGTTGCAGATATCCTAAATGTCTATTGTTGAAATCCTTAACAGAATAATGACTGACAGAATAATACAAAATCTGTTGTAGTATCACTTGAACTGGAATTCTGATTAATCCAAATAAAATTTAAGATATCTGAAACTGGAATTGCAGCCATAATATAATTCTACATATGATATCAAGTTTTCGATATCTTTAAATAAATTTTGACTGGAGATAACTGAATTGAAATTCTCATTCTGCCTTGTCAAAATGTAATTACAGATGTCTTGAATATGAGTTTTAGTTAGGCAAAATGACGAGCTATGCATTGCTATTCAAGCATAATATATCTGAAACTATTATTTAGACTAGTCAAAACTAAATTAGATATCTGCAATTTCCATTTGTGATGTGTGACGAGTCAAGTGCTGATATCTGTAGTTCAGTTTTGACTAGGGATGTCACAATACCAGAAATGTAATAGTCGATACCAATATCAGTGAAATTCCACGGTTCTCAATACTCATTTCGATACCACGGGGAAAAAAAAGTGTAGCATATGCTTATATATTTCACACCATGTATATGTGTATGTAGGCTACACATGTATGTTGGTGTGTAATTATATACAGTCACACACACACGGTAAACATGCACAGTATACACAGTTATACAGATATGCCAGTTTAAAATGACCGATATTTCCGTTGCGTTGCGGTAGAAATTTCTGCAGGAACTGTCTTCGTG
>JAODTR010004393.1:0-12085 GCA_025399935.1 Amblyopsis rosae | reverse complement strand
ACACACACACACACACACTCACCCACCAACCCCCAGATAGTACCTCACAAAATGAAATCAAGTTAGTGCTGCATCTACCCCTCAACTGACTTGAAATGAAAAACTGCATATTTGTAGTGATCCTGTGGGTTTCAGTCAAGCATACAGATATTCAAAGTAATACACATATGACAGTAAATATATAAACCGAAAAATCTATGGCCTATACTAAAAATTAAGCAAAACATTTTGGTCTTTTTTAGCACAAAATACATTGTTTGAAATATATACTAGTTCTGGAAGTTTTGGTTGCAAAGCCAAGGCTACTACTTTTGTTGTATACAAGATATATTCTGCCAAAAACTAAAACTACAAAACCCATTTTGGTCAGGGTACTGCAGTGCATGCATAATTCATGTTTTGCATCCAATCTGCAATACTTTTTTTGGTTACAATCGACTAATAAGAATGCATGTGCAAGAACATTACGGTGGTCGACTTCCAGCCAAAACCTTAGTTCAATCCCCGTGTCTGGCCTGTAGGTATCCCTGGGCGACATGTCTTACTCCTACTTGTTCCTCAATACTTATAATTGTATGCGTTGGATAAATGTTTCTGCTAAATGACCTAATTGCAATTGTGTGCGGAGACCTACGGAAACTCCACTCTGCCCCCTGTAATTAGAATCATTGCAATTACACTCAGGTCATTTAGCAGACACTTTCATCCATAGCAACCTATCAGCAGGACAAGAAAGCGGTTAGCAAGGAAGCGTTAAGAATCGTGCTCAAGAATGCTTTCAGGTCTAGGCCCACTCCAAAATATGGCTGGGAGTTCAAGACCCAGGCCACTAGCTTAACCTAGCAACCCCATTGTGTTTGTATGATTGTACTGTAGGGCTGCTTTGAGGCAGCTACTGTTTGGACTGACTGCTGCATATTGCATAGGCAGAGCTAAGACATCGTCTGCTTGAGAACACAGAGAGGAACATTTGAAATAGCAATAGACTGCAGCGGGTGAACTATGAGACTCAAAGACACTTTCTTATGGGATGTGCTCATAAAAAGCATTTTTTCATATTTGAAAATGTGTTAAAAAAAATCACTTAGTTTAAATTAAATGTAAAAAATATATAATTAATTATAATCTTCAGGGTTTTCTAAGATGTAAATTCTTTGAACATATATGCATATATTTTCATAATTATGTCACAGGAGAAAACACTAAAATTGTGGAGGTATAGGATGACAGTAATATAGGAAAAATATCTCCCTTCCAAGCCTTTGAGAATCAATATCTTGGTTATAATAATAATGGTGGAAGATTTTAGGAAGCTGCATTTGAGCTTGTTGGTATAGCCAGCTATTGCAAGCTAATTGTAAGCTAATGCACTGCATGTCAAATTCACCAAATATATCCTCGCATTTTGCTATCTTATTCTCTATGCATGCTGGAAAAATACAGTAATCAGATATCTGGCTCCATGAATAGGAACATAAACAAAGCAGCGAACACCGCTCACATCAACAAAGTCGCAGTACTACGATTTGATTCACAATGCGTTTCAACGTGTGAGGCGGCGCTGCGGAGGTATATTGTTTTGATTTGAGCTCGAAGTTAGCAAGCGTTCTTGAGAATTACTAACCCTGCCTTTAACAACAGTTGTCTTGCTGCTTGATCAGAATAATGTGCCTGAAGATAGTGTTTGATTTATTGCAGAATGATAAACGCACCATCAAAGACCACCACAGAACAACATAGCACCTGGATGCACCTCAAACTAAGTTATCTAGATGGAATTGTAATGTTTTGTGGGGGGGGGACCGACAGCATTTGAATTAATTATTCACATAGCGATACTGCTATGTAAATACTCCAGATAACAGAAACGCCAAGGGTGGGAGAAGAGTGCACCCTGCCATATAAACAGAATACAATTATAGCCCTTAGCAAGAGCACTTCATTAAGCTGTTTTACTACCCTTTAGTCACTGGGTGCTAAACATGTGACTCATATTGCTTCAGCTCTACCAGTTGATTGCTCTAGCTATGATCTGGTATGAATATTTGCAAGTAAGTAATTATATGGCAGACTGAAATGATGATGAGAAGGGGGAGAGGAATTGGAGAGACTACTGTATAAACTCCTCAGCTATATGTCAACAAATATCAAAGCGAGGATTTGAAAATGTAATAATTATGAGAAGAAAAAAATTATGTCCCTACATTTTTTGTCATATATATACACATTTAGTCCTCGATTGTCAGCGGGCCTTGAATCGCAGAAATTTGGTTTGCATGTACTAATGTACGCCTACACATGCTCTACAACGCACCACAGGGGTGTGATCTACTAAATGCCAGTACCCCACAGAGGTAGTAGCTCCAGCCAAGTGCCTCTGATACTGAGCACCCGCGACTCACGGTTTAGTAGGCTAACTGCAAAAGTGATCTAAATTAGCCGGGTTCTAAACTCGTCTAAACGTTTGGTGCTAAACCAAAACACTGCACATTGACATACAGCGCCATTCTGCGCCCATCTTTGAGGACCACATGCTGAGCTCACTGTGCATGTAGCAGAAGGCCTCGTCCCCTTGGCTTACTGTTAAACCTGCAGCAGCTGACCCCTCTGGTCCTACGGCCGTTTCTGGGTTGTTTCAGCCAGTCACTCCCTGACAGATGGCCTAGTGTTGGCCGCAACTTCCAGGGGGCGTAAGCTGTGCAGTATGTTTACAGGCCATGAAAATACTGTGATGTTACAGCCAGCCCTTCACATAAAATATGTCATGCTGTAAATGATGCAGCCGTCCACTGCCCCATTATACAAGCACAAGCATATTTGACAAAGGCCACAATGCTTTGTTACCCCCGGTGTACTGTTGCAGTCTAACAAAACCAACTGGCACAAATATAGACCCACTTCATTATGCTGCGACATTTCTCCTTTAAATATGAGTGCAGGCTTTGTTCAGCAAGCACATCACAATCCACTGAGGAGAGGTATTTCTTTGTCTTCGCAGGAATACGAAGAGAGAGACGTGTGTTTTGTAGGAGATAGTCAATTCATAACTTAAGGCACTTCAATCCTTTTGGGAATTATTCCACCTTCCACGAATAAACAATTGGATGTAATCAACCCCTCATTGAGACCCAATGACATTCTTCCCAGGAGTCGTTTGGAAATTTTAGTAGCAAACAATATATTATTGGTTAGGGGCCAACACAGGGGAAAAAGAAGACACAGGTGTTAAAAGCTTTTGGCCAGTCACACTCCTGGTGGGCAGAATGGCCAATTACTCAGATTAATGGAGGTCTAATTACAAAGGCTCCCTCCCGAACACAAGTAGTTTTGTTATATTTATTATATACGTAAATATATATGTATATACTGTGTGTATATTTATATATATTTAAATAAACTGTAATCTTTTCATTTTGTCTTGCACAGTTCATGGTTGAGGGTCACCAACTGCCCCTTGCCAGACATTATAATTATTAGCATCCCGACTGATGGAAATGCAACTTGTGTGCTGCTATGTTTTTGTTGTTGTTTCGGGAGGAAAGGGGTTGGTGAGGTTGTTCTCGCGGGACTCTCTCATCTATCAGAGGGCGGCCCAACTCTGATGGCTACTGAAGCTCTATTAGTCCCCACCACCCTGATTGATGACACACAGTGCTGTGTTGGAAGGCCAGGGTTGTCGCCTGCACCCAAGACATGCTTGTTATTACGTGCGATGTAGCCTAGCGAAACGTGCAGTCGCAACACAATACAATGCACAAACAAACCGCCAGCTCTGTGGCTGCATGTGTTAGCTGATTAACATGAAGAAGCAAATGAAGAGTGACTGGGTAATGACCTTGTCACACGACTGCACCTTCGAAAGGACAGATTACCATGCAGATGCAGCAAGGTTAAGTGGCGAATAGGTCGCTGGCCCCCGGATAATGAGTTCCTTCATGTTTTTTAAGAACGTTTTATTTAATTGAGAGAGTGACTTCGTAATGGGTTTGAAAGCTACACACTCGCAGAATGATTCTGTTCTCCACCATGATTGGCAGGCAGTATAGCAATTCCACTGATTGATACGATTCCAATCTGCAAAATGGAGCCATTCAGGAGGGGGGCGTGCCAGTTCAAATGCTGTAAACTTGCAGGATTGGAAAGAGCCAAACATTTATTTAGAGGGAAGTGACAATCAAGACCAAGTCCACTTAAGATTCAGAAGTGAAAGCCTGTCTGGCCAAACATAAACGTACAGTACAAAGCAGTGTTGCTTAAAGGTTTGCGTTATAACTCCAGAATTCTAAATAATTGCCATTGCTTGTTTGAGAACAATCAGATTTCAGATTTCAAGATGAGTGTATTGTTAACATACTGTAGTTTTTCTTTCTTTCTCATACTTTCTTGTTATATTAAAAAATAGGGCTGGTATCATTAAAAAAAATTTCTTACAGCCATCAGTGAGTTCTACTATAAGTTCACCATCCGTTATCACATTAGCACCATCTTCAAGAGCCTCTGGCAGAACGCTGGCCACCACGGAACCTTTCTGGAGGAATATACAAAATACAACACAAAAGCACCCAAGCAACAATTTAATCTACTGACAAATGCTGCCTGTCCATTTAGCTATATCAGTTGTAGTTCATATCTTGGAAACAGAGTTGTTTGAACAACAGTTCAGGTCTAAGATGCAGTATGAGCAAGATATACTTGTCTATAGGGGAAATTCCTACAAAATATGAAATGACAATGGCCTTACATTTGAAAAATACTATCTAGATTGCTGTTTATTTATGTTTTTATCCTTGTAACAGGAGAAGCATCTACAATGTATGAGTTTTTGAGAAGACAGGAATGAATACAGACAGAGACAAGATTTTACATTATCTTGCCCACAAGATCATATAATTTAGATCAAACATAACATTTTCATTTGATCTTACTTAGTCTCGTTATCTTTTGTGTTTTTAGTCTCCACGGTGAAGGTTTATATATTCCTCAGCACAAATGCAGCTCTTGAAAAATGAGGGTATCGTTGTAGGTTGTAACATTTCAATATGGCCTTTCGTTTGCAGTGTGCCTTCATTAATTTGAAGCAACTGTACCATGAGTAGCAGGGCTAGCTGCCAAAACATCCATGCTGAGGTGACCGTGTGGGGAGATAACTAGCTCTTGTCTGTTGATATGTGCACTGCCTCTGTTTATTGCATCTGAGTTAGAGATGTAACTCATTTAGAATGCTGTAAGGGGCGGCATTAGATGCAGTGTCTGCTATGCCTCTTGCTGTCTGACTCTTTCTTGTTTTTACGAAGGTCATAAATGAGTCATAACTGAAAATGACATTATGCAAGTTTTGTTATTCTTTGTCTCTCTTGAGTTTGTCAAAAGCTGTTTTGAAGGCCATTTGTCTCACATATTAGCTTAATCAGACACAGCATATGTATAAGGCAGATGCAGTGGAGCAGATGACAAATATTTCCAACCCTCAGTTTTGCGAGCATGTGGCATGTGCCAGCTGAGGTAATCGCGTACAAATCTTTTACGTCACATTTTATGTCAGTGAGCTTTTTAACCTGCTGTGTGAGTGTTGTATGTGTATTTTCTCACCAACTGTGCATTCACAGATTGCTCCTGTGTTTCTGCATTGCAAACATAACGTTAACATGAACATTTCCATATCTCTTCCCTTGCTGTTTGCACCTATGTGCATTAGGAGCTAGATTCATATACCTTTGCTTTTGTTGTAAAATCTTGACAATCTCCAGCCCTCCATGAAACCCATTCACCTTATTTTCTCTGAAAGATTGTATGGTCACTGAGCTAAGATTATTCCATTTCCGACGTCTGATCCCCCACATATCTCCTTGCTTATTCAAATGTGTTTTGTCTCAAGGAATGGAATATGGAAATCTGCCTGGGAGTTGTTTATGTATGATGTTTCACTATATTGTATCACCATTTTATTGATTTCTTGCTAGTGCTGCATAAGTAGATGTAGATGTCCAATGTGTGGTTGTCAGGCCCGCTGTTAAATAGTTGTTTTATGTGATGGAAAAAAACGGGGAAAATCCATCCATCCATCCATTGTTAACCGCTTATCCCTGGTCGGTTCGCGGGGGCAGCACCTCAAGAAAAGGACCCCAAACTTCCCTTTCTCGAGCTACATTAACCAGCTCTGACTGAGGGATCCTAAGGTGTTCCCAGGCCAGCGTGGAGATATAATATTTCCACCTAGTCCTGGGTCTTCCCCGAGCCTCCTCCCAACTGGACGTGTCTGGAACACCCCCCTGAACACATCCTTACCTGGCTCCTTTCCACTCTAAGGAGCAGCGGTTCTACTCCGAGTTCCTAACGGATGACTTGGCTTCTCACCCTATCTCTAAGGGAGAACCCAACCACCCTCCTTAGAAAACCCATTTTGGCTGCTTGTACCTGTGATCTAGTTCTTTCGGTCATAACCCAACCTTCATGACCATAGGTGAGGGTAAATCGAGGTCTGTGCATTAAAGTGAATGCAGGTTTGCCCCTGCTGCTTCTATTCTCCGGTCAATCTCCTGATCCAATGTCCCCTCACTCGTGACTGAGACCCTGAGGTACTTTCACTTGGGGTAAGGACTTATTCCATACCCGGAGTAGGCACTTCGTCGGTTTCCTGCTAGGAACCATGGCCTGAGATTTAGAGGTGCTAATCCTCATCCCTACCGCTTCACACTCAGCTGCGAACTGATCCAGTGAGTGCTGAAGGTCACCAGGAAGCCATCAGGACCACGTCATCTGCAAAGAAGCAGAAATGAGATCCCCAGCCTACTGAACTGCAATCCCACCCCAATGCCAACTATGCCTCGATATCCTGTCCATGAATATCATAAACAGGATTGGCAGACAGTGCCAAAAGAGTGGCAAACAAGAACAAATGTGGAGCAAAATATAGTACAGTAAAGAAACCCTGTTTCATGTTTTGTTATTATTATTATTAGACTTTCTCATCGAAGGCTGACACAGTTTTATGAAAGTAGCAGCATATAGCTAACGAGGCATAGGTACATTATATTATTCAACACTAGAAATGCTTTGAATACTATGAGGTGGACATTTAGCCATTGAACAATGGGCAACTCCTTCATGAGCTCTGATTGGTAGACAATGATGAAGTTGAGTGAATAAAAGGTTATTAAATATACAAATAAAAAAATTATTTGTTGTCTAATTAAACTAGCATCAAGATGAACCTGTTGGCGGTTGCTTCCAGCACCATAGTGGGCACCATTTATGTACACCATACAATTGTTAAGATAATCAAGTATCTTACAGTAGCTAAAAAAATATGAAAGTCAACAACTATTAACAAAAAATTTAAATATTGCCAATTTCAATTATATATTTCAAATGGACTTAGATGTTTTTTTTCTCGTTAACTCTTTATTTGTACACCTTAAATCCTGCCTATTTCATCTTTAACATTTATTTTTACATTACTGGTTGAACATCTGGAACTTATATATCAATATATCAATATCTTTGTATACTTCTGTCTGTCAAGATTCCATTAAGCTAAACATTAATAATTGACATATCTCAGCTCCTATCAAGAATTCATAGAAATGTATTAGATTGATTTATTGTTTGTGCTCAATAAACATTGTACCCCAGGAATAAACTATTAGTAGTAAATAATGCACCAATGATCTTTTATACATGACAGTCTATTATTTATTCGTCGTGGTGCTTTTCTACACCATGCAAAAAACAAATACAATTCTCAAAAGATCCTGCTTCTTATTCCACTTTGCTTGTTGGAATTGTTTGAATCTGTTTGCATTAATTACAGAATATATGAATATAAAATTACACTGAATAATAAAAATACTAAGAAAGATTTTTATGTTCATAATATTTATGTTGTGGAATCTGTTTGACATTTCAAGATTAAATAATTCACTATCTATAAAATCTCCAACAATGTTTTGAGCAGAAATGTCACGTCAACAGACTAATTGGCTGTTTGGCACTACTTTTGAATGCACTTATCATCCTGTATTCTGAGTGCTGACTCATAACTGGAGAAACATATCAGATAACATAAGACAACATTTTTGATAAATGTCTCCTTCAGATCAACAGGCAAAGTAAAAATGAGTCGGACCATTCCAAACAACCTCTCGCTGATCCATTTTACAATTAGCAAGGAAAGAGTGAAATAGCATCGATCTTGTATGCCATTTCACACCATTGAGCATGTTTTCATCACTGACTGGAGATCTAAGCCATGACGACAGGCGAAAGAGAGAGGAAATGATTGCAGCTGTCGTTGACATTACTCCGGGGAGATCATTTTGCTCAGCGGCATACCGGTATGGAGCTCGCACAATTTCTCTCTTTGAGCTTTTTGGTGCATCAGCCATTTCATCATTTCTACAGTTACTCAAAGAGCGGGGCTATTGAAGATGCAAATGCTCATATTCTTTTAGCGTGTCGTGTAGCTACTCTATGCACTGTAGGGCCTCAGACATAGACGTACAACTTGGGATAGGGAAAAAGCACTATCTTAAAAATGTAAGGGTATCTGAATGAATGCCTCAATAATATTTGATTACTTCTATTCCTAGTTACAAACCATTCGCCTGGCATGAGGACAACTTATACATATAAGTTCCTGGTTAAGTGGAGTGAGGGGAGCTGCTACACGACGTGTGATGAAGGTGCAGTCGCGTGTATGTATATCCCAAGCGGGTCTGGATAGTGGTCATTAACAGACATGCATGCTGTTCAGATGCCCTTTCGGTAGGATCCGTCCCTAATGTCACCCCTCGCACCATGACTGACAGTGTGTGTGTGTATGTGTGTGTGTGGGGGGGAAGGGGTCACCTGCTTCCTGACAGGACACCACCTGTCAGAGCCGGCACGCTCCCGGCTGATGATGTTTAAGATCAACGGCGGGGACCACTGGGCTTCATTTCAAGGATGCACGTTTAATAAACCCAAGGGTGGCGCATTCATTAGCGCTATTAGGGCTACATTTTTCACCTGAGCACGCCGCTTTTCGTTGCAATCATCATTCACTCAGTGTCCCGGTGTCCGACCCCTCCTCAAGGGCGCTGTCAGTTTTTATATATTTATTTATATTTAGTCTTTCACATACAGATGGAGCGCATCAATGGGCTTCTGTTTCAGCAAGGTTCCTGTTATTGCGCACGTGTGAAGTCACTTTTTTTTTGGCCATTTCCTGGAGACAGGTGGTGTCCCTCTGCCATAGGATGCTCAGCGAAGCAGGAAATTGAAAAAGCCGGAGCAACGGGCTTATGGCATGTCGCCTTTAATAAGCCTTGTTTGCACAGACACTGAAAAGTGTATGCATTTATTTTATGTTTGAAGTTGCAAGTGGCGGCCTTACCCACTTCCTGTACTTAATTTTTTACAAGACAAGTAACGGATCTCCAGTTTTTCTTTTCTTTTTTTTTTTTTTTAATTCACGTCACCAATGGTAACAACATGTGCAACCCCGCTGAGTGTGATAGGAACAAGTCTCGTCTTGAACGCAGCGTGTATAGACACTGCATGTAAAATTCTAAACTCCCCTCAATTTCCCTAAAGTTTTACTGGGACAGCAGGGACATAGTTGCTGTTATCAGTCTTGCCACGTGCATGGAGATCCTGTTTGTTGGCACACAGGCTCCAGACAACATTATAGAGCAGACGAAAATAGTCAGCTGCCAGAGTCACCACGGGACACTGGAAGTCAATGACCGAGTTGTCCTGCAGTGGCCATCAGCCAGTGCTATTGCCAACCGCCAAAATCAAAACATCCCTGTTAACATAAGGATAGGGGGAATCAATTGGAGAATGTCTACATGTGCACTTGAGAGTAGCTGGGGAGGGGATTGTTTTTTCTGCCGAGACAAAAGTGGGTCATGCAAGAACATCTTAAGGGACTGCTGTGAAATGTTCAAATAATAAATAAATAAAAAAGTAATTAGTTAGGAATTTAATTTCTAATGATATCAAATGAAAATGGAGCGGGCGAGTGGGGGGGGGGGGGGGGGGGGGGGGGGGGGGGGGGGGGGGGGGGGGGGGGGGGGGGGGGGGCCCCCCCCCCCCCCCCCCCCATCGTCTGACCTCCCCAACCAAGACAGTGAAGCAGCAAGGGAGGGCGGTAAAAAGAGGGCTTATGGAAATGAAAGGCACAGTGTGAAAATTACATTTTATTGTGCTTTATTAAACTTAATGGCTGCTCTATGAGGCCTTGGGCTCTCCCAGATGATGTCATTAGTTTACAGTACTGGGGGCTGTAAAGTTTTGCTCTATATTCTCAAATATATATATATATATATATATATATATATACACACACAGTATATAGTGTGATGGACAACTTAGCAAAGATATTATGTATTCATTAGGGCATAAGTATGTGTATATTCCTTGGAAAAGTAGTGTATAAAAACGAAATAGCAAAAGGTAAAGAAATGTGTTCGAGCTCCCAAACCTATGTTATCCGTTTTATTTCATGCTGTATTAATATAATTCCTCATGTGAGCTACTACCAGCTGTGTGTGAATGTGTGTGTGAATGGGTGAATGTGAGGCAATCCTGCACAGTGCTTTTGAGTGCCCTGAAGGTTAGAGAAAGCACTATATAAATGCAGTCCATTTAACATTTACTAGACATTATCGCTGTGTGATGATTGAGAATTGAACATACAGGCTAGTATGTGGAATCAACTTTACACTGAATAGCTATGGTGCCCTTAAGAGAGGTTTGGAAATAGTCACCGTTAACACAACATTTATATATGAGTGTACCATAGGGGGAACATGGGAGCAAACATGACCATAACTCTTTGTGTTTCGGTAAAATCTGACTGGGGGGAAAAGTGTCAGTCACATGCACGTTGTATCATTATTATTTTAATAAGCATGAGTTTTGATTATTTCCTTTTTAATGTTTTATTTAGAGTTAATTTTATGAGTGCTTTATGAGGGGTTGGGCTCCACGAGGGGTTGGGCACCACAAAGCAGTTCAGTGTAGCGCTAATTCTAGACCTTTGGGAATGGATTTGCACGCTGAGTAGGCATGCAAATCTGAGTACTTTGGCATTCTTTGAAAAGCATACGTGATCGGTGAATGCATCCTTGATCAGAGCTCTGTTGAGACCAGAGTGCAAGAGGGGGTATCTGAATCAGAGGACTTCACAGATAATGTGATCCAGACTACACCGTATATGCGATTGCAGTCCTGTTGAAAAATGAAATTTTTTCTGTATGTCCCCCCCCCCCGACGGAGGAAGAGCAAGAAAAGAAAGTATATCCAGAGGGACGCTAGACACAACGAGGTATGCAGTGGCTTGTATAGAGGTTGTTCTGCCTCATTCAATTGAAGATTGTGCTGTGTGTATGGCCAAGTTGGAGGACAGTCAAGTTAATAGAAACAGATGGAGTCCAGCTTGTTTTTAAAACAGTTTAATGAATATCCTTGTGTAAACAATTGGTCAGTTAGTTTCACTGCAATACAAATGTTGATAAATTTGTTTATTATATTAATCAAATCGTTTTGTTATTTATTTTTATTGAAAAGTACAGTATTTAGTGCATTTTCTGTTCATAAAAATCTACATATCATAATTTAGAGATAAGCAAAAAAAAACATCTTCCTAAGGATGCTTACCAGCAAGCCTGGCATATTTGGGATGGCGCCCAAGATGGGATGGGAATCAGGGATCTGGAACCACAGCAGGAGCCTAAAAACATTTGGTTTAACATCCATTAACTCAGCTTTATGTTTTGAACATGACAGAGGCATTGCATTAATCCCTAGAGGTGAATTTAGAAAGGTCAAGGCAGAAAACAGTAGAAAACGCTAGAATCTGTCTTTATCTGATAAACAGGACTTAAATGTCACTGCTGTAAGTAACAGAAGGAAATTCAGTGAAGTGCTTGCTCAACATCTGGCGAAGTCATCTTGCAGAGAAGCACTTCAGCTGTGAGATGAATCCTTACACAAAATGTTCACGTGTGTTGCAGCTAAGAAACCATTCATCCATCCATCCATCCATCTTCATCCGCTTATCCGGAGTCGGGTCGCGGGGGCAGCAGCTTCAGCAAGGGAC
>JAODTR010004392.1:0-12087 GCA_025399935.1 Amblyopsis rosae | reverse complement strand
TGGAGCCGTACATTTCTCCACCAGTCACACAAATAGCCTCACTCTCCGACGTACCTACAACTAGAAGCTAGCCGGTTTAAGTTATATGCTAGCGGGACACGTTACATTATGAGCTAGATGATTGTTGTGACGAATTGTTGTCATGTAAACACCAGGCCCGATTAGGTGACGTGACATCCCACAGAAACAGGTAACCCGAAAACGTCAAGACAAAAAAAGTGTCCATGTAAACCCAGCTACTGTTGCCTCTGCATGTGACTGTGCACAAAGTGTACACATCACCAGCCTATCTGCACAGGTTGCTGTGGTAACAACATAGGCATTAGTAACTGTAAAAGTTGGATTTCCTGTGGTTTTTTGCTGCTCACAGATTTAGAAATCAATATAAATACAAACTGGTTACGCCAAAATGTGGATTTGGGTTGGCAGTTTGAAGAACCTTAGATGTTTCTATCACTCCATCTTAACATTATAGTGTATAGGTCTGATGTGGGTTACTTTAGGATTATGTATGTATGTTATTAGCAGTGAACTGCATAGTTTGGAAACCCTGGAGGATACCTGAGCTTGCGTGAGAGAAGCAGAGACCTTGCTCTTGAAGCGAGGCCCTGGTGACGGGCTGGTGTGTGTGGAGCGGGCTTTGGACTGCGACTCCGTCCCATCCCCTCTCTCTCGTCGGCCCACTGGGTCCGAGAGGTACCGCTGAGCCAAGCGCAGCATGTGGGTCAACGCACTTTTAGCTCTGGAGGGCAAGTCTGAAGAGGGACACAAAGTCTGCATGAAAACTCTTCCGCTAAACTGAGTTTCTTTCTTTCTTTCTTTCTTTCTTTCTTTCTTTCTTTCTTTCTTTCTTTCTTTCTACTGCAGGTTAAGTGCGACTGTTTCAAAAAGTGACAATTATGGGATTGTGTTTTTGTGGAAAGTGTGACCATTGGTCCATTTAAGAACAGCGTGTACAAGAAACCTTAGCTGTCACTATAATGTACGACTGGACTCTTAAAGAACCACTTAGGAACTGACCATGAATGACCTAGTTAGTTTATTCTGCTTCGGCGAACGTCCATCCGTGTAACGCAATGCAGAGTCATTCTGTTGAGCTTTTCCCTTATATCACCCAGCTGTATGGTTCATTTACAGGTATATGTGCCACATTTGTTATGTGTGGCCCAACATTTCTGTGTACAAATGGTATGTTTGTGTGTTGTGTGTACAGTGCATTTTGTGTGTAAGGTATGTACGTGCATCTGCCTGTGAATGTGTCCTTGTTTCACAAGGGAATACTATCAGCAGCTCACCGTATTTACACAGGGCGCGCGCACACACACACACACACACACACACGCACGCACACGCGCACGCACACGCACACGCAGACAAGCTGCGAACACAAAGGCCTACCATTGTAGTGTCCACACACATGTACACTCTGACGTTCACAACATAAACGCTGGTGCTTACTGTCCCGTTTCAACAGGACGAGAGAGAGAGAGAGAGAGAGAGAGAGAGATGCAGCAGGGCAGAACGAGCGGGAGGGCGAGAGATGAGAGGCCATGTGTTGTGTATAGGGGGAACGATAAGCAGATTATCTCCCTTTGTCATCTCAATAACAGGAGAAAACATTAAAGTCAAAACAGTGACTTAGCACAGGAATGTTTCTGTAAGCTTCTGGTGTTTACAATGCATTTTATCCCCTTTCTCATAGAGATTCACTTTGTCAGAAAAGATACAGTAGGCCTATGTGGTTCATAATTAAAGTTTTACACAGCACTTTGACATGAAACATTCAAAATATTAAAATGAAAGAGTCTAAGCTAAACATATAACTTAAAAATAAACATTATTTAATATTATATTACATACACACACACAATATCCAATAGCCTTTGAGTGCAGTGAGGGAGGAGTAGAGAGGAATGCAGGCCAGTGAGGTGCAGAAGGCCATGTGCTCTCCAAGTTCCACACTAGAACAACAATAATTCATGACACAAACTGGGAGTACCTTTAACAATAATAATATTATAATGAAATGAATCGACATTTAGCAAAGGAGCGACACTGTAAAGCTTTACCTATATCTGCAATGTGTTGTTGGCGTTTGATCTGATTTAGCATCCAGGAAGTAGTTAGCAGTCCTTGATTCTACACCTGGCTTTGTGTTTAGGCCAACGGCACAAAAGATAGACTTGCCGTGGAGTGATTCACAGTAGCAAGGTTGGACAGGTTTCCCCTCTTTATACAACAAAGCTGTCCTTTGCTTGAGTAAGTTGCATAAAAGAGCCTACACGTCTTATAAACTTGCCCACTGCCAAAGGATTGTACTTGTCATAGGCCAGTCACTAATATGAAGGCCTTCTCCTGTGCATACAACTTTATGTTTGCTTTAGATTCATTCAGCAGCGGTGTATCATGATTTATACGAATTCTCTTGTTACGTATGTGGAGATGGGTTCACAAAGTGCCTCCTGTATTCATATACCTCATTCCAATAAAACTCAGTGATTCAAACAAATATAATCTAGGGAATTGGCAGGCATAGATGGTTTTAGAGTGTAAAAAGTCCTCACCTTTCTCAGTCTTCTCGTTCTCCTCTAGAGGAGCTGAACGTCGTTCTGCCTCATTTTGTTCACCAGGCAGTGGAACCTCCTGCTCTGTAGATTGTCCTACATGGAAGACAATTTATTTGTAGTTGTTTATTAAAAGGTAATACACAATGTTCCTATAGAATGCTTCACGTCTGATATGCATTGACTGATATGAGGTACTGAGGAGTTTCAACCTGGACGCTTTAAATGTGCTATGTAAATAAAGATGGATTGGAATAGTACACAGACATGCTTTACTCAATAAGTAAAGTATAGGATGAACATTAATGACATAACCAAGGCTAATGGTGTGTGTGTGTCAGGGTGATGTTGACTTACACATGGTATCAGCGTGTCTGTGTTTAAGTACAACCTTCAATGATAAGGCCTTTGCCAAACAGGAAGAGGCACTGTCTCTGCCCTGATGTGAGGTCTAGCTCCCAGACACGCCCTCTTCCCCCTCCTACAGCCCTGTACCTCATCTCTGTCTCTCACTCCTTCCCTCGCTATCTGTCTCCATCACTGTCAGACATACGGGTAAGGAAAGGCTAACAGTCAACTTCAAAAACACGCGCGTGTAGCAACAGGTCCCGCATTGGCCACCCCAAGCTGAACTAGATGACAACTTAGCATTAGCTTGTCCCATTCTTAAAACAAAATGAAGACAGCAGGGGTAATAACGAGTGAAGTCCTTTGAGTGCTGTAAATGTCCGTTTGCTACTGTTGACTTTGTATAGGTCAAAAGCCAAAAACGCCTTTAAGTGGCATAAATCTGTCCACATAGGCGGATTGTTGAGATGTCAAACTTCTGTCATATCTTCATATACAAATCCTTATCCAAAACATATGGATATAATTAAAAACAGAAAATAGAAAATAAAAGCACACACAGTTGTGGTTGCATCAGCACCAGTGAGCTCAGCTCTGGGGTTTTCTATGAGTCAGGGCTAGAATAACTGTGTGTGTGTGCGTGAGTGTGCGTGATTGGCCAGACAGAGCACAGGGTAACCTCTCATGCCTCAGTGTTGTTTTGTCACAGGAGAGTTTCTACATCAGACATAACAAGGTCTAAATCGTTGTGTGTGCGCTTGAATTTAGAATTAAGTGATACTAAACTTAAATACAAATTTTTTTATGTAATCAAACAACTAGGCCTATGTTCTAAATTTAAATTACACAAGCACTCATATACTATAAATGTTTCAGTTCAAATTTGAAATCATAAATGGTTAATTTACGTTCATATTTGCTCAGGATTACACAAATGTGCTCCACATTTCCACATGGCTTTCACTCCCAACACTTCTTGCATCAGAAAATGTACTTAGACTAGCCTCAAAGTCAAATCACGATGTTTGTGTGTGGAGCTGATTTTTCTGACTCACAGCTGAAAATAACTTTTTTAAATAACCATCAGCTAATATCTAAAAATATAGCAGAGGCTTAGATAGATAAACGCATTGTTAGTAATTATTAACATAATGACATGTCACAAGCTTACTGTGACAGCTGTTATCCAAACAAACAAGTTGCTCAAATTGCCTCAGTCAACCATTTTAAGGAGTTAATGGAAGTTTATCCCCCAGAACTAATGCTATAATGACAGATGCTGGCACACACACACACACGGACACATAATACTATCGTGAAAAAGCTGTTTTTTGTTTTTATATACTATATTTATATACACTGTATATAAAACAGCCTTTTTACAAGAAACCTGTGAATATTAAGCAGATAGTACAAATCATTTGTCTCTTTCACTCACACACGCTCACACACATGCACGCTCACACGCATAAAAAGGTGGGGAAGGTCAGCGTCTGGTTGATGTAAAATTCACCTCGTCATTACACACCTTGTTGGCCTCAAGCTCTCCTCTATCGTGGTGTGGACTCGAGCAATGCACGAGCACGAGAGAGCGTGCGCACACACACACACACACACACACACATAATATTCAGGCATAGACATATAGTAATATATGTAATAGAAGTGTTGGATATGACACACTGATGCAAACCCACTCACAATATGTGTGTGAAGAAGAGAGAGAAAAAACATGCACACGCCACACACAGTGAGCTCAGCTCCAGAGTTCCTCTGTGACTCAGAGATATAATGACAGTGTGTGTTTTACAGCTCTCGCTCTCTCTCTTCCTCCCCTCCACCCCTCCCCTCCTCCCAACGTTTCAGGTGACACGGTCCTCTGCTGCATTTGTCAGTGTCCGGGAATGAATGCTGATGACAGACTTTTTGAAGGTTGTGTTTTTGTGCTTCTGAAGCGCCTGTAAGCCCCCTGGGACTCTGGCCTGAGATGCACACCTGTAGCAGGACTTGATTTAGTGGCGCTCCATTAAGCTGAACACAGCACAATCACAGAGAACATGGCTCGGACCTCAGTTCCAGCTTCAAACTGCTTATCAATCATGCTGGAGAAACGAGTCCACAGGACAGAGAGAGAACACCTCCCTCATGCCATGGGGGTGTGAGAGAAGCTAAGACAGATTGTATTACTATTGCATAATAATAAAAAAAACACATTACTGTTTTCATTCCTTGTGAATGGATACATCATTTGCATTACTTATCAGGAAGACATTTGTATGCCTCCCTCTATTCAGATTATACAAGCATTATATGTTCAAAAGTGACCAATTGCAGTATCTGAAATTATCTGAAAATGCACTCCCAATATGGCAAGCAATAAGTACATATTTGTCGAATTACACATATTGTTGCCGAAGTGCTTCTGGGTTCTACGGACAAAGGCTGATCAACAACAACAAGATTGCTTCCTCTGATCATCTTGGGAGATTTAATCATCAACAGAACATTTGGTACCACTGTAGATGAGCACAATGCATTCAAGAAATTATTACTTAGAATTCTCTTTACTAATGCTCTTGAACGTAAGGTAAGGAAGTAGTCAAACTATTTTAGCACTCTGTATCTCTGTCATTCATCTAGTGCATATTTGAGGTACCTTGGGCAAGGAGAGAAAGCCGTCCCAAGTTGCACAGTGAGATAGGCTGATAACACAGCTAAACGAAACAGATTAGCAGGCCTGCCCTCAGTCAGTTAATGACACCCACACATAGAATGATAGACACAAATGTGTCCACAAGTTTGTGACAACATACCTAAAACTGCCTGGATTATTTTTTTTAAATGCCACAGCAACTAGCCAAAACATTTGTGTAACTGCATTACAGAAAATATGATCAATACCCACCTAATAATTATTATACAAATGGCAGATAAAACCATATTCTGCTTATAAAGAAAAGCCTCTACTCTTTAAATAGTGTGCCCTCTGTTTAAACACTGTAAAAAGCTGTAACTTTGGTGGGAGTGAAAGTATGATGCAAACTCTCCAAGCATTGCTGCGGCGGTAAGTGTACCATTATACCTTTAATTCTGTGTTGGTCTGTATGTAAACATTGGAAACAAATAAAAGAATGCATTTACTAAGGCTGCTAAAGCTCAATTACAGGACACACAACCTTTGTTTTGTATCACTGGGTATTAAATATGCAAGGGGGCACATGCATGCCTGCCCACACACACACGCACGCACACGCGCACACACCTTATCAGTCTTCACCAACATCAAAGATGCCCCTGGTTCAAAGACTGTTTCAGCCCTCCACTATGGAAGGAGACAGGTTAAATAAGGGGGTATTATGAATAGACCTGCACCTACTAGCTGGACTAGATGAACTGACAGGACAGATAATACATATTTTCTTTCCTTTCAACAACAAAACAAAACTAAAAAAAGAAGAAAAAAAAACAAAGTACTGTATTAAGGGGAATGTTAGAAGATTATCCTTGGGCAATTTACTAGCTCCACCCATCCACCTCTGTTTATCACCAGATGACTTCATTGCGGTGGTTGTGTGTATGTGAAAGTGTGAGTGAGAGAGAAAGCGTAGGAGTTTGTTAAGAGTCGGGCATGTGAAAGGTGAAAGGTCAACAGAGGGAGGAAATCAGATAAGATGTTAAAGAAACTAAACGCACTAAATCACAGCACTGCCAAGAACGAGGCCTGGGAGCGCAGTCAGTGCACACACACACACGCATGAAATGCATTGATCACAGTTATAACTATAATAGCTACAGAACCTTTCCTTTTCACACAGTCCAAGAACTAATATGTATCTTTTATATACACACACACACACACACACACACACGATAATATAATGTACAAAACACACACGATAATATAATGTATAATACACACACACACACACACACACACACACACACACACGACCACACAGGAAAAGTTGAGTCAACCGCAGATATGGAGAACAATGGCAGCAGAAACCCAGGCAGCACTTCAGTCTATAGTAAAGCTCACTGACCATCGGAGAGAAACGTGTCACAGGAAACTGGGCCCAGAAGGCTTCCTGGGAATAACAGTGCTTTAGACTAGGCCAACACGTATGTGAGAGAAGTACAAATATTTTATTTTCTTTTACTTCTTTTACTTTAGTGTAGGCCTACATGTGGCCTATTTTGTTTACCTGTTAAACTACGTAATAAGACAGAACTGTAATGAGACATATCAATGCTGATGTTAATATATCTGTAAAAAATTGCCACCTGGCTGGTTTCCAACTGTACCTTTAGTCCACTCCTACAACATCAAATTCAATAAATGTAATTAATAAGGCCACCCTCAAAGCCCCTCCCTTTCCCTCACTCAGCTTCTTGACAACAACATTGTGTAATGGGTGGAGTCGGAGTCACACTGGGGTGAAGTTAACCTGACATGCCAAATGGATTGTCAGACATGTCCATCTTGGGAGCAGTCCATTGAAACCATTCCAAAAGGGCAGGCACTTAAAAAATACTTGGCTGTTTGATTATATCTGCCTGTCATTGTTGTTTTAAAGTAGTTTTCGCTGTTGGCACATTTAAACTACACCTGTAGCTATCAGTACGACGGAGACTGGTCAGATCAAATGCAACTTGGACTCAGTCATAAGGATTTCATCAGAGCTCAAATCAAATAAGTCCAGTTGGAACACATCGACTGCCTTTCATCATTTCATGGAATATGGGATTACACATCCCTCTTGGTATCTATCAAGGTTTACATGATATTGAGGATAAATCCCACTTAAATCCAAGCCTAAAAATGGCTTATGTTCAAAAAAGGAACTGCCATTTGTTGAAAATACCAGTGGGTTTATAATGTAACGCCATGTTAGTGGTGTGACCACTTATCTGCCTCAGATCATATACTCAAATCAATCACGCCTTTCTCCTTAAGCCCAAAACACACCGCCATGATGGCGGGAAAACATAAGGGTTCCTGTCTGCCTTGGTGAATACTGTATGAACACTGTATTCACCAGTCAATGGTATGTGGAGCAGAACGGGAGTGATATGGTTCCATATGGTGAATTCGCTACTGACAGTCAGGCTACACGAGCAGAATAGTTTTTACACATGGAGGGAAAAATAGAGGGACGAGGTTCCCAGCAAAACACATGGCTAACACACGGAAGCACTCTCTTCACCTGTGCAGTCATGCTATTGTTACACTCATAGCAAAGTACATGTGACTTCACTGAGATTGACAATACCAAGCCATTGATATCAGTTGACCCCCCCCCAACGATACACTTTGGAATGTTTTGCAAGCGGGTACAGGGTTGGGCTGATATGACTACTCTCTTTACACATTGTCCATAGCACCTTGACTTTGCTTCGCGGGTCGGGGGGGAAAGAGGGGCAGTTGGGCAAATTGGCGAGATGATGTCATTTTGGACCTTAGAAGAAAGCCCATTCTGGTAACTGTAGTCCTAGCCTTTGGTTGAACTGTGGTTTGGCTTTACTCTCACACACAAGCACACACTGATATCAGTATCTCTCTAATGTATCAGAGAGATAATAAAAACATTTTACAAAAATGTTTAATTCTCACATTAATCACATTAAAGATTTGTTCTGTGCATTAATTAAAATACTACAAAACCTAACAGGGCTAGTGCAAAAGTATTTTTGAAAGCTGTGTTCATTTTCATTTAAAAAAGGCAGGGTTAGTCATTCGCAAGAACGCTTGCTAACTCAAATCAAAACAAATTCCCTACACATTGCAAAGCATTGCGAAGCCAAGAACATTGTTGTTGTGAGCACTAAGCAGTGTTCGCTACTTTATCTTCCCATTTATGGAACCAGGGCTGTGTAGAAGTAGTGGATTACTTTTTCAGCACGCACAAAGAACGGTAAGCTAGAAAAATGCGAGAAGATGTTCAGTGAATTTGGTGAAAAGTGTATTAGCTTACAATTAGCCGGCTATAGCTTTAACCACAATGTGTCTATCGGGATATCAAATTTTCACTGTAGCCTATTGTTTATCTTGCTGTCATTCATCTATCATATGTGATGAATAAAAGACAGACATCTTCCAGTTATTTTATGGAAGTAAACAACGCAAAATGCCTACATTAATAGTTTAACTTCAATTCACTTTTCTAACAAAAAAGACTAACTAATCCAGGCCTAATGACATCCAGTCAACACCAGCCATCACTCAGTTCATTCTTACACTACAATCTTCACACACACACCCCACTGAATCCCTAAACAAATATGCAGATAAATTATATGTCCTTAGGTCATATTTGACAGCAAGTAAATGCTTACACTCGTGCATGTGGCAAAGACACAGACATGATACTTTAGTACCCAGAGGGATCAACAGCCCATCGCATGGGGTGGCTGTTTTCTCATGAATCAGATACAATAGCTCAGCTATCATAGTTGGCAGCCGCTACAGAACTAAATATTTTCCCCGCTCATGTATGCGTGTGTGTGTGACTGACAGGAACAGAACCAAAGTGTCTGATGACTATTATATCACAGAACACACAATACAGTGAATATTACCCTCAGTGCATTGGCAGAGGACACAGAGGGTATATGTGTGTGTGTGCGTGCATGCGTGTGTGCGTATGTGTGTGTGAGAGAGAGAGTGTGTGAGAAATAGAGATAGCATGATGCGGGGAGGGGAACGATAGTCTCTACGATTCTCTTTGCACATCATTCTGGAAACTCGTTTAAAAACCGGTTGAGACCAGTTACAGCGTCTAGGTGGGTAGTTCAGATGGACACCCATCGGCTCTATGACACACTGTAACTTTAAATTGATATGCAGATAAACACATCACCCGTGGAGATCTAGAACTCACACCAGACAAGGGGAGCGATTCAGCCAATCGTAACGAAGGAGCTAATTAGTGTGATGGACAGAATAAAGGAGACAGATGGAGAAAATCGCAGCAACACACACATAGCTTTGGGAGGGGGGGGGGGGGTAAGAGGGGGATGATAGGACGACTGGGCCCTTATTCTGGGTGACCTCTGAGTTTTGACCCCCACCACACCCTGTCATTCACAAGCCACCTTATAAATGGGCCCTTGGGCGTCCTGCAAGGTCAAAGTTCAATCCCGCACGACAAAGGTCCTCTAAGCTTTCACAGTGAGGTGGAGGTCTTATATGGCCACTGAGCCGTGTTAAAGACCAATTTAGTCTTTTTCTGAACTATTTTTCTGTCTAAATTAAAAGCTTCCATTACAAACATGTAAATCCAAGGTATTACCATTTTAAAAGACGTTCAACCTTACTATGTCATGTCTAATAGAGCCATCACTCATATGTCACTCAATAAAAGGTATAGTTAGCTATTGCAAGCCAATTGTAAGCTAATACACATTTAGTCAAATTCACCAGACATCTCCTTGCATTTTGCTAGTTTACGGTTATCTGTGCGTGTTGAAAAAAAGAATCCGGTACATCTACACAACCCTGGCTCCGTTGGAATATAAACAAAATGGCGAACACCGCTCACATCAACAAAGCCGTAGTACTACACTTTGCTTCACAATGCCTTTTCAATATGTGGGCCAGCGCCGTGGAGGGATATTGTTTTGAGCTCGAAGTTAGCAAGCTTTCACGAGAATGAGAAACCCTGCCTTTAATGCTACATTTATCTATACATTTCATCATTGGCTAAAAGTTGGGCCTGGTGAAATAAGGTGAAGGTCTGATTTGAGTGGGTAGTTTATTATTTTGTTGATATTTTATCGTACATTGATGTGTTCTTTTTCATTGGACATAATGCAGCCATGACAAAAGGCAAAACAAAAGATAACACAGAGAAAGCAGTGATCATATTCATATCTGGGTTCTCCAAAGCTGTAATTACAGATGTCGGACGTAAGCTTGACAGGGAACCTTAACAGAGTCTGGGTCCTTTCATTTGAATGGTTGATGATGACAACACAGAATGAAGTTACCTCTTTGTGCGAGCTTCCATTTTCTCTGGCCAGCCTTCTAATCAGAGTGTGTGTGTGTGTGTACACGTGCGTGTGTGTGCGTACGTGCGTCCTAAATGGCTGGACAGTTGTCTGTGTGTCCCCTACAAAACCTAATCAGTACCGTAACAATAATTCCTGAATGGGGGGTTAATCCAACTACCCTACTGTGTGTGTGTGCCTTCTCAATGAGAGGAAAGCAAAATGACTAAATAATATGAACAGCTTGCCTCTCTGTAGGAAGATCAACAAGAAGCGGCCTTGCTTAACTCTGAAGCACACTCCTTTCACCCACTCACTTCACTCTCACTTTTCACACTCAATTAGTGCATTATAATTGTTTTCCCTTTTACTAATCGGTCTCATCATCCATTTTCATTTTCCTCAAGTCTCTGCCATCAATACATTTTCATATATACAAATTCATGGTTCATCCAATCACCTTCCCAGATGGTTGACAACCCATCTGGCTTGTCAGGCTAAAATATCCTAGCTATCCTCATCAATTTGTACCATAGATACAAAAGTTAAGTATTTGTTCCAGTGATTAAAAGCAGATTGGCTGGTTCTTATATGACCTTACAATAAGTCTCCAACATATTAGACAATATAGATGTACTGTATTGTACTGTAGCCATTAGACACACTTGGCTTTTTTTCAAAAGCAATACATTTACAGTAATGCATGGATTAAGTTATCCCGACGCACCACCAACTCCCATTAAGTCCAAGTCTAGACAAGGCTTTGGTATATTAAATTAGGCATCTCGCATAGAATATTAGATGTAGGCTAGTGTGGCTAAAGGCAGAAGATTCTGAGTAAAGAGACTGGTTAGAGGGCAAGTTATGGTATCTTCACAAGGTCTAATTTATTTAATTTCTTATTTTTTTCCTGCTGGCTGCACCAGTATCTTGATTTAGATAAGAGTTAACAGAAATCTGTCATTCTGTCTTACCATCTTTAAAAGTGTTAAGTGTGGTCGAATGCAATCTTCTAAGATAAAAGAAAAGTGGGGGCAAAGTGTCTAACAAGAGAGGTTGGATAGCCTGGGGCTGACCGAGAACATTACAGTGAAATTCCTCCAAGGCCAGCACACACACAGAGAGAGAGAGAGAGAGAGAGAGAGAGAGAGAGAGAGAGAGAGAGAGAGAGAGAGAGAGAGAGAGA
>JAODTR010004391.1:0-12088 GCA_025399935.1 Amblyopsis rosae | reverse complement strand
CTGGCCTGGGAACGTCTCGGGATCCCCCAGTCAGAGCTTGCTGATGTTGCTCAGGAAAGGGAAGTTTGGGGTCCCTTACTGAAGCTGCTGCCCCCGCGACCCGACTCCGGTTAAGCGGGAGAAGATGGATGGATATATGTTGCTACACAATGGCGTTAGTGATTCGCACTCATGCTTTGGAGTTTGCATGATCTCTGCATGTTCTTGTGGGTTGGCTCTGGGTTCCCCCACACACCAAAATGTTACAGTACATTAATACCACTCGGTGTTTCCCTATAAGGACATCGTTTTGACAATGGGAACACATTTCCTACAAAGACCTACAGTATACAATGTAGCTGATCTGTTACACTTTACTGTATGTGTCAGATGACAAAACCATCTCTCTAATGTATATATATTATCATTATCATTATTATTGATCATGAAACAGTAACATTCAGAGCTGAGGAAAGGCCCCCAGGTGTAGCAGATGCACACACAGCAGTGGGCAGTGAGTCTGTTAACGTGCCTACATAAGTAGAAATGTTGTAGAAATTATCGCAACATTTCTGAATAATTTTTAATTATCTTTTTGTGATCTGGGGGTCTTTTCATTGCTTATCTTCAAAATCAAATTCTACAAGAAGCCTGTGTCGATGTATAAAAGATTATTGATAGTTAATGTGTTTGCGCTGATAAAGATGAGCACAACAAAATTGAAATGCCACCTAGGGACTGATTTCAGTGAATGGCGTTGGGCCTATGAGGATGGAAACAGCGTAATAATAAAGGAATGGGTGCTGAAACAGAACTCCATGGTCAAACCACTCACAGTGGAAAAAATACATTATGCTGAGCAACAGACAGAGCATCCCTTATATTTACTGCTATGGACACTATTTTTGTTGCTAGGAACCTAATTGTAAACACATATATAAACATTACAGGTATACAGTAACATGTTTCATGACATCTTAAAGGACACATTCCATGAAAATCTATTATTTCTAGTTGTCTATGGAATTAGCAATGTCGATGTGACACGGAGAAGTAGTAAGCCTTTCAAAGTGGACTGTTAGCTTCCTGGTCTGTATTGGCTAAAAAAAGTGAGAGGGGTGGGGAAACAGGCGTATGTTGCGTAGATTAATGCACACAGTATGTTTGGTAACGCCCTAATGAGGTTATGGCCAGCTACGTAGTAAAAGGCAAGGAACTGATGATGATCTCCAGTACACAAACTGTAAGTAAAAAGTTTAACATTTGCAGATGACCAAATCTGTAAATCTAGTTTTTGATACAGTTACTGGTAGGCTACCATAGCATAAACGACTAGTCTGCAGGACAGGCATATTAACAAGAGTGATACACTGTGCACATCAATAACTACATTAGATTAATATAGGCTATTGAAACAGTAAACGGATTAGAAATAGGCTGCTTAAATAATGTTATGTTGTTGTAACCTAAACATTGCTCATTGGTAAAGATGCACTCGCGTGTCATACCGAAATTGAATCCCCTGCCGGAAACGGATTGCCGTTTTTGGTACCGCAAGTAATAGCCTAATGATTTTATCTGGGTCAGTGATCGGTCATATCATACAAAATACTTAACGTTATGTTCGTGATAATAACAGATAGAATATGTCTTTGTGACTTTAACTTTAACAGTTCTTGTTTAACCGAATATCACTTTGTGTTGTTGCTAGAAGCTAGCAGCTAGCCACCCTATACGGTAGTGGCAAGAAAGGCTGCGGTTTCGTGCTATGTACCCTTTATTCATGAATGAATACGTGCTAATGGGTACATGGCTGTTTAGCGGGCATGGATGGCTGCGATGTTGTGCTATGGTATAATTTGACCTTCATTCATGAAAAAATTTGCTTATTAGATACATGGCTGGTTATCAAAACGTACCACCCCTGTTCCTTCACAAGGCTGTGTGACTAAGCTGCTGCTGTGTTTACGGCGAGGTGAGGTGGAATTAATGCGCAATATCAACACCTTGAGAACACTGCTGAAAATAAACCGTATGCGGTTCAAAACCCATAAAACTATGTTCAAATCTTGTTTGAGTACTAGCAGTAAAGCAGTTGTAGCCTCACATCAACACAGATACGTGGAAGTCGGGGCGGGGTGGGCAGTGGCTTGTTAAAATTAAAGCAACAGTCACTGAAATCTGAGAGTTGTGCTTGTGATCATGATATCCCACATAATTGATGTGGTATTTTCACCTAAGATGGTCAACTACATTGCTTTGAGTCAAGGAACTGTGTCAACAAGTGAAAATGGGCATGAAATGACTCCTTTAACATATTTAATATTTGTGCATAACAACTGACCTGAGCTCTTGCATGATCAAACAGTCCACACGCACACGCACATGCACGCACACACGCACATGCACGCACTCACGCACACTGCGCAGCTAAGGCTCATGCTTTATTAAGGAGTCTTTATCTTAGACACACCATCACAGCTGTACATCCAACTGCCCTTTCACGACCTCATCCCCTGTGTGTGTGTGTGTATGCGTGCGTGCACGTCTGCGTGCACATGCATGGGTGTGTGAGAGCTGGGAAAGCAGCAGTGATTACTAGACCCTTTGCTGTTCCCTTGATGGAGTCGAACAGTGTTAGGTTCACGCAGAGCACAACAGCATTGTAGATGTAGATGCAACATCAGGACAGGCACGGCTACCAAAAGCCTTGCTCCAACTCACTGAATTGAATTTCATCTTATTAAAGCAACATTATTACAGTAACTCTTGAAGGGAAATTGCGCATCTATTAGAAAACATATGAAAACATATGCACCAATAAGAGAAATGAACAAACAAACAAACACACTGTACAAACAAAGATTAATCAATTGCATCTTCAGTGACATTAAGTGGTCTTATATGAATCCTATAGGCAATATACAAGAATGTCACATTTTTATTAAAACAATATGTATCAGGGTACATGATACATTCATCTCAAAAGAGAGGAAAGTTGTGTTGCACCAGATTTAGCTTCAGCTCCATCCTTCATGTTTATGAATTACATGACACTTTTATTATATAATTATCAGCATACTGTAACTGAGATGTAAATGGGTCAATAGGCAAAATTATGTATACATATACAGTATACATACTGTATATGTAATAGTAATAATTATGATACCGTATTAACGCATACGATTAATCTAAGAATTTGAGCACATTGTTTTTTTTTCACACATTTTATCAAGTTTGACCACAACTTCTTTCCGTTATCAATGTGGGTGTTTACCTAGCCATGTGTGATAAGGTCACAGCCTCCATAGACTGTACCAGTAGATCATGGAAAACCCCCATACTATGACAGAGGAGACAGTATCCGCTTTGCTGAATGGCAAGTTTATATAAAAAAAGCTTGTATGAACAATTTCGGCACACCGAAACCACTCCTGTATAGTATAGCTATCAATATGATGCTAAGTGGCATGTTCAGTTGCTACTCTAACAGATTCTCAATTTTAGACTTCACAGACTGATTCTCGTGGTGAAGTTAAGCTGAACCCTTGCAAGTCTAAAATAATGTCTGCAGTTCATTCATATGGATATGCCTCAACATATTACGAGATTGTTATTGTAAAATTACACCTGAGAGGGAGAGCGTTATTGCTTTTATACAACAGTTAGACAGCACCTTTTATTTGTTATTAATTAATTAATACGTGCCAAAAGAAAATGTTTTGTTTGTTTAATAATTGATTTGGCTCAGTCAACACAAATAGTCAACCATTGTTCTAAACTTCTATCAGTCTCTTCTGGTTCAGTCTGGTTCTGCGCATGCCACAACTACGTGACTGGACAGTTACCAAGTAACATAAACATCACGCTAGCTTGTTACATACATCCCAGTGTGTAGACTGAAATATTGGCACTAATGGAATGCCTCGTCCAATCTAATCGCCTGGTCAGAACTAATTGTTAATATATACATCTGAAAAAACTGTTTCTTTTAACCAGTTTATCATGCATTTATTTAAACACTGCACATTTACAAATTCAAATATTTAAAAAATGTGATTAATCAGGATTAATCACAACCCATGACTGATTAACTCGATAACATTTTTGAATCGATTGACAGCACTAATATATATATATATATATCTATCTCTCTCTCTCTCTCTCTCTCTCTCTCTCTCTCTATATATATATATATATATATATATATGTAGTTTATATATGGAGTTTATGCTTCTGATCCTATTCATTCATCAGAATGTTTTTGCTTCATTCTTTGATGTGGTCTGCATTTTAATGTGCTTTTGCGGTTGTGTGCTGTGTAGAAAATTGCTCGTACAAATCTATCAGCACAAAGAGAGATAAAATAAAATAAGATATGGCAAATGGACTGCATTTACTGCATACACCTCCTGCCTAGTCAATGGGCGTGCTATGTGCCACTGTCTCCAGTTATTTTTATATCTCAATGGATTTAACCCGAGAGAATGGGCAATTTTTGTCAGTTGATAAAATACAGCACAATTGGAACTATAATTATCAGAAGACCACTGGTGTTTTTGGGGCCTGGTAGTCTGACTTTCAGTTGTTCTAGGCATGATAAAAATTACTCAGAGTTTTCACATGGACTTAACAATGACAAACGACGTGCCCTTCTACTAATTTGTACCCGGGGCGGGCTTTTATCCATGGTTTAGAGGGGGTGTGTCACTGGTGCTATGAGCTGTGTGCGTGAGAACAAGCAGAGAGAGACACTTGTCGGTGCCAGAGGTCGTACGTCGCATCAATTCATCTTCATTTCTCAACATTGATGGTAGCCCCGGTGGCCTGGGAGACTAAGGCAGCCCACCAAGAAGAGTCCAGATTATCCTGATTAGCCACTCCTGGTGGGCTGCTAGTCACCCACGCCTGACGCGGCTGACTTTGATTGAGTTTTGCCTCAAATGAAAAAGCTGCTTTTTCAGCAGAGCGGGATGAAGACTCTCTGTCTCAACATGAAAAACCAATACCCCACACCTACACTTCTCCTCTACTCACCTACAGCCACACTGCTGGAATGGCTGCATGAAAAAGACAAGCCCCCCCCCACCACGCACACACACACACACACACACACACGCGCACCTGTGTTGCACGTACACCCTTTTGCACTCAGGGCATTTAACCTCTAATAGCAGTACAAGGCTGAAAACCATACAATTATACGGAAAAATTGTGTACTTCCAAAGAATCCATTTTCTCTGCCACACAGAGATCTATAAACATCACCTACACATACTTACTGTATGATTCATGTTCCTTTGGCCTTTATTGCATGTATGGCCCAGTGTGTAAAATGTTGTGTCAGGTGTGTTTTTAATGATCTTAACATTTAAATGTAAAGCAATTCCTATTCATTAAAGCCATTTAGTTTTTTGAAATGCAATACAGTTGTAAAATGGACTGTCACCAAACAAATTAACTAATTCAAACTGTAAAACACTGTATGTTCAGGTCTATATTTTACAAATGAAGTAAAATGTTTTCAATCACAAGAATTTCAATGTGAACATATTCTTATTTTCCCGTCATTCATGATACCATGCTGTTCTCTCTGACCAAGAAAAAGCTAAGCATGTGCATGCATTTGATGTAGAGTAACACCATCAGCATACGGTGATGCCAGCACAAACATGTACAGTATGCCTGCATTCTCCATGTGGTTTATTTGGTGGTATATTGCGTACATTGTCTGGGAAACAATATTTGTTTCAAGCAGTTTAACAATAAAATAACTTGAGACAACTGCTGCATATTTTGTTTTTAAGAAAAGCTAGAGAGCTTTTTTTTTTTTACTGCTTTAAGCTTATTTTTGGAACATATAAATACATGTTTTTGTGAAACTACAGCTCTGGTCCAAGGTGTGAACTTGAGGTGACGCTTGAATTAAAATGTTAGAAGTTAAATTGTGACACAACGACCAAATCCAATTATACATTTAACATAGAAAGTTTTTTATGAAACAAAACAAATACAAACCTCTGCAATCTAACAAGAAAGACCGTCCTGACCCTTCACTGTAATCTGTCTGAAATAAAATAACTTCTCCACGCTGAGTAAAATACGCAGCGTACAGAGAGCACACACTATTACTTAAGATATCCTACAGTACAGGTATTCACCTACAGCTCCTGCGGTTTTTCTTTTTGTACAAGCTAGGATTTGTGATGTCGTCTGATCTTATCTTAAAATGTTCTAATCGTGGTTACTGCAGGTTAAAAAAATAATTACGGACGTACGTTGCAGTTCACGCAAGTTCCAAGCAAATTGTTTTCGAACGCATGACGATACACGCTTTCGCACTGACACATTTTCCTTCGTTGTTTAGCTGTTACCTCAGACCGCAATATTTGTTCATCGCCAACATTTCACCTACCTTAACGTTTTTGTCTAACCCGGTGGCGCAGAAATCTTTAGCTGCTGGAGCACTTGCGACGAGTTTGACTTAAGTCTACTCCTGATCCCTCGGAGGAGTCGCACTGAGAGGATGGGCACCACAGCTCCGCGCGCAAGCTTGTGCGTGAACGACAGAGAGAGAGAAAAAAAAGAGCGAGTGAGGAGATAGAGATAGAGAGGGACGGGGGGAGGAGGGGGGGGGGTGTTTGGGAAGGAGCGTGAGAGAGATAGAGAGGTAAAAGAGAGAGGGATAAAAAGAGGAGGGGGCTGGCTAAGAAAAACAAGGAGAACTGTAGCGCGCCCTTGCCAAAGGATGCTTCAGTCTCCTAGCAACAACAATTGATCTAGCGAAGAGATATTTTTATTGTATAAAAAGAAAACTTGGACATTCAGCCTTGAGCACGTTTACCAGAGGAACAACTCTGGTTTTAAGAGAATGAAAGAGTCTCTTTGTATGTGTGTGTGTGTGTGTGTGTGTGTGTATGTGTGTGTGTGTGAGTGGGAGAGAGAGAGAGAGAGAGAGAGAGAGAGAGAGCATTAGTGCCCCCATCTACCTTTGATACCTGATTCAAGATAAAAAGAGATGGAGATATGGGGGACGATGATGACGACAAAGTTCATATATGACACACATGTATCCATGCTTGTCACTTACATATCATATTTTAATATTATTGGCAATCATTCTCTGTATGTTGTGAATTATACATGTCATATCTGTCAAACCAAACATAAAGTGCCTTTTCTTTGCTCCGTGCAAATACACTCTTCACCACACAACTTAGCAAATACCTTACATGGCGTCATTAGAATGCAGATTTGCAAGCGTACGATTCTCCTGAATAGAAATCCTCCTTACGCATGACTGACTGAGTCACAGAGGGTTCTCTTTCTATTCAAAATGCGTGCATGAGCACACACACACAGAAACACACACGCACACACACACACACACACACACACACACACACACACACACACATTCCAGCACTCAATTTACAGCCTTCGTTTAGCAGGGCCGGCTGTCTGTGTTGTAAAGTTATTCAAGTGCAGAAGAAACATCATAGGCTTATCTGAGAGGCTGGCTTAAGCACTTTTTAATTGCAGCTGTAGCTGCATGTTCTGCTTGACATGCAGTGGTCCTTACTGCCTGACATCTCACTGCTAGCATCCCACAGAGGTTGCGTATGTCTCACAGTCAATATTAGTTGGTATATATTGGAAATGGATGGATTGTAGGACGGCGTGCGCACACACACGCGCACACACACAAACGCACGCACGCGCACATGCACATGCACAGTGCCCTTGGTGTTAGTCACAGCTCTCTCAGACCTCATCCCCGATCTCCGCCATCCCAGCTTGGAGATGCTGGCCTCCTTAATAAAAGCCCCATTGTCCCCGTGGCATGCATGTATGCAGAAGGCCCAGAAAGCCAGCTTTGTCCAATAAGGGTCCCTTAGCGAGAGAGCTTTGTGCCCTGCCGTTCCCCTCAGACACACGAAAGGGCTGAAAGAGAGATGGAGAGGGAGAGAGAGAGAGATGGAGAGGGAGAAAGAGAGAGAGATTGAAAGGGAGAGAGAGAGAGAGAGATGGATAGGGAGAGAGATGGAGAGATGGAGAGGGAGAGAGAGATGGAGAGTGAGAAAGAGAGAGAGAGATGAGATGGAGATGGAGAGGGAGAGAGAGAGATGAGAGAGAGAGATGAGAGAGATGGAGAGGGAGAAAGAGAGATGATGGAGAAAGAGAGAGAGATGGAGAGGGAAATAAATGGAGAAGGAGAAACAGATGAGAGAAATAAAGAATAATAAAGAGAGAAAGAAATAGAGGGATGGAGAGAGATAGGGACAAATAGATATATAGAGAGATGGAGATAATAAAGAGAGATGAGAGGGAAAAAAAGAGATGGAGAGGGAGAAAGAGGTAGAGAGAGAGAGAGAGAGAGAGAGAGAGAGAGATATTGAAAGTGAGGGAGTGCGAGAGAGAGAGTGATGTAGAAAGGGAGGGAGAGAGAGGGGGAGAGAGGGAGAGAGAGAGATGTAGAAAGGGAGGGAGAGAGAGAGGTGAAAGGGAGGGAGAGAGAGAGAGAGATGTAGAAAGGGAGGGAGAGAGAGGGGGAGAGAGGGAGAGAGAGAGCGAGAGAGAGAGATGTAGAAAGGGAGGGAGAGAGAGAGAGAGATGTAGAAAGGGAGGGAGATATATATATATATCTAGAGAGGTAGGGGGAGAGTGAGAGGGGCTGCTCCATTGCCCCGCTAGAGATGTGGGTGAAAGATGACAGCAGGGACCAGTGGCATACCTTCACACGGGACTCTAGGCGATGGAGCCCCACTGTGCCCATGTGTAGGGAGCTCTGGAGCTACTGGAGCACACTTCTCCCTCCTGTGTCAAAACCGCTCCGCTCATGCGACAGGAAGTTTGTCCCCGGGATTTGACCCCCCCCCCCCTCGTCCCCTTCCCGCCGTGTCTCTTGATTCCCCACAGATTGTTTGTGTCCCTGCGTTAATAGATTTAGCCATGCTTCATTTGCCATGGTCTTCCATCCTGCCTTGGCCTTGTGATGGATGGGGGCTCACACAGAGAAGTGAGTGTGCTTAAACGTGTGCCCAGTGTTGTTGGCCAAACAAGGACTCTAGCTTGAACCTCCAGGTTCCATTTTCTTTGGTCAGCATGGTCACTTGTGATGTGGTCAAGGGAACCGCAAAGTCTTTAGTAAGGTAATAACACTTTTAGCATTGTTCTGAATGCTGAATTCATCGTTCTGTCTGGTTGTTTTATTTTACAGTGTTATTAGGGTGTTATTGAGTTGCGGTTATCTAACAGTTTTTGTGCGAGTGAATTTTAATTGCTTTGCTTATTTGTGCAGCACTTAATCACACTTACAGTCTCAAAGGGCTTCAGAACCCCACTTTCATTGAAAACGTGCAGCCCCATGTATGCGTAGCCCTCAGATGGACAAAAAACTCCGAAGCACAACAAATATGAAAAACATTTACTGCACTAAAACAAATATTTAAAATGGAACAACAAAGAAAAATACATTAGAAGAGAAGAGGAAGGATGGACACAACTTTAAGGAATGCTGATTTAAAAATGCAGTGAAAGTGTACGAGTCTCTGGTGAGAGTGTTGTATGTGTGCGTGTGTGTGTGTGTGTGTGCGAGCGCGTGCGTGTGCGCGCGCAGTGATGTTTGTTGGGGGGCGGTTTCACATGGTTGGTAATTGACTTTTTATGGCTCCTAACAGGGGCTTAGTCTCTAATTATCTTGGTTACAGAGGCATGGCCGGCAGATTGCAGTTCACATACTTCATAGGACAGGTACTGACCTGTCTCATGTTCGTCTGCTAGCCACACATACACATACACCATGACGACCAACCCTATGTCCGCATTGGCTCCACATAGCTAATTATTTCAATTTCAGATCTTTTTTTAGTCTAGAGAGACCAAAACTGTTCAACAACAAAGATGCTTTCATTGCAGAAGAAGAGGCAGCAATGTGTAATTGCAAGTGTTGCGCTAGTCGTTGTAACAGTCAGTTTGGTGTATGCGTATGTGTTTGTTGTTGCGATGCTAGGTGGCACCACTAGATGGTCCCTTACTTTTTGTTACTAATTCCTGCATTGTATGAATGCTCCTTCTTGACTTCTGAGTTGCTCTCTAGTAGCACGCTAGGGTAGGAAGTAGGGAGCATGCTTGTGCTTTCACTGGTTGGTATAGCAAAGTTATATTATTATATTGTGTCGAATAAACCAAGAGAAACTCAGTTTGTTGTCTGTAGTCAACAGTTTATGAAGCTCCATCGGCCCTGAAGCTGTCCGTCAATCTACTCTCCTACACCCAGAAGGCTGTTACATCGTGCAGGCCACGATATCTGTCACTGATCACAGATGTTAACCATATACTGTAAGTCAGGGCAACGTGCCTTCTATGTCATTTGGGTCCCTGCAGACTGCACCAGCAAGTAATGAAATGTTAATTTGTCCAAATAGATTTGCAGTAGATTTGTTTTCTCAGTTTTCCACCATTGTTGGGGTTGATGATATTGATCTGAAATGGGTGTGTATCTAGAAGCCAAGCCTCAGTTGTTGACATATAGTGTAGCTGCAATGTACCTGCTTATTTTTTTCTTTTTCTTTTTTTTGTTGCAGTGTGGGGTGGAAAAGTTGAAAATATTAAAACTTTTGCTGCATTGCACTAAGGCATCTTCCCATTGCTGAATGTATATTCCATATGAAATCACATCAGTGATCCAAGTACATTCTGTGAATGACATAGTTGATACACACTTGATATTTTGGTTTATGAGTTAATTGCCTTTGGATTATACCTTTGTACATTATAAAGCCTGATTATTGTTCCTATTGATATGCTAATTGTAGAAAGAGTTGTGGAGTGGAATGGAATGATTTATCCATCCTATAATATAATCTTATTATATAGTTTAATTAAAGGTGCATATGCAGTTAAATCATGTATTATTTTGTATGTACTTTAAATAGAGGTTATGACATGAACACATAAACATGATTGGTCAATGGCACAACACAAACGCTGACAACAGAAGATGTCAATTAAATATGATACAGAGTGTAGAGTATTGGATTGGACCTTTCCTCCGAGCTTTTGCATGACGATCACAATTCATTAGTAATTGACTGCAGTGGCTTCAATTCAACATTATTAACACACTACTGGTGAATTATTGATTATTAATATGAGGCGATCTGCAGCAGCATTCTGACAATAATATGAGTGTTGGTGGATAATAGGAGTGAGAGTCAAAGACAGAGCAGACATTGACACGTGCGCGTAAAAACACACGTGGTTTAAGTGTTGGCTTATATGCTTCAAAACTATTGTATCTGGATCCCTATCACGTGTGTGTGTGTACAAACGCATACTATACACACACACACACAATCCAGTTCATTTGTCTTTGGCCCAAGACAACCTATACACATTATTTCAGGAGGACCTCTTCAAAACGTGTTGCCAACAGACAAACAGACAAATAGAAGAAGGAAAAAGGACTATTCTTAGTTCAGAAAACTATTTGGCTTAATTCTTGTTCACCATAGGGACAGTTTATAATAGTGAAATAGTGGAAGTGTGTGTGTACAAACGCATACTATACACACACACACACAATTGCAGAGAGTACATTTGGATAACGACAGTCATCTTGCGTTGAAAATAAGAACTCATAATCATCCTACTGGTAGCAGCCTGAGAGAAAAGGGCTCATCACAGAGAATAGATGGAGATGTGTCCACTGTCAGGTTTGATAAAACTCACAGGGACTGGGCAGCACACCGCCACAGAGATGATGGGTGATGGATAGGGGCCACATTTAGTCCCGCTCCACTGCATCAACACACAGGACACTCTTGTGTGTCCACAACAGATGTGTACTTTTATGTGAATGTGCAATGTGTGTGTATGTCTTGGCAATTTCTGAGCACTTACAGAGCTGGCAGAACCATTTGTTTTCATATGCCTCATATTTAATTTAGCAATTTGATTTAAAAAAAAGATGATTCATTAATTGAACAATTCGTCCACTGGTATCAGAAGTGGTCCAAAGCAGGGAATGTCACGGTTCGCGGCCGTGCTCGCGCTGGGAGGCGCGCATCGGGCGGATCAGCACAGGACAGCGCCCCGGGGCCAT
>JAODTR010004390.1:0-12089 GCA_025399935.1 Amblyopsis rosae | reverse complement strand
GGGTCCCTTGCTGAAGCTGCTGCCCCCGCGACCCGACTCCGGATAAGCGGGAGAAGATGGATGGATGGATGGATGTATCTTACTTGAAAACAAAAATATACCACCAATTAAAATATGACAATTATGAGAATTTGTGGTAATGAACATGACAGCATAATAGTTGGACTCCCTAATTGTGCATCTAAAACTAAACTAAACTTATTTGTACATTGTGGCAAAAATAAATGTGGTAAGTTACCTTCTTTAGATTGAATTCTATACATTTATTTAATGAAAATGTTATTATTAGTAGCATGCTGATGATATAACAGTGCCAGCACACACCATTCCTGGTGTTTACAATGCTGCTGCAGCTGTTCATATAAAGTAAAGCAGCAGATAAGACAATTTCTTTTCTTTTTCAAACAACTGCCTTTATCAGACACACACTATTACTTTGTAATAACATTGTACATCTATAAATCATGGTCATACAAGGACATTTTACTCAGGAGATTATCGAGACCGCAATTATGGTGCTTCTGCCAAAAACTCCTTTAAATATTTAATTATACAACATAATGGTTCCTGAAACTGTAACTCAGGACTCCCGGAGACTGAGACTTTGAAATAAATGATCTTTTAAATTGTGTTTAATTTAATTTGTGTTTTTTGTGCCATTTGTGGACATTTCCAAAGAGGGTCACACAAGCAACTCACTTCTTTTTAGGGGGTCAAGAGGCTTGACAAGTACTGCTATGTTCTGCAATGTAATAACTCAGCAAAAGGGAACACAGAGTCCTTAATAAGAAATAAACAGAAAAGTCTTCAATTAGCAAATTTGTGATCAGTCGAAGGCAACTTAAATTGAGGACATAGAAGCATGAAAACAGCTCAGCGCACCGCACTGTAACATGAAAACAAGTGAAGGGAAAAAAAGCTTCCCTAAATTATTTGATACAGCCTGTGGAAGCTAATGCACGCAGTAAGCTTTTATTGAGCTTGCCATTTAAGCAGAGAAGAACAGCACTTTGCGAGGGAAGGCTAACTGCCTCTCTTCACAGTGGAGTGCACCAGGCACATAGAATCTGAAAAGGTACTGTACCTGCTCAGGGAGTAGGGCATAGGGATAAGTTAGTGGAATGGAATAGAACCTGTTAGCGTGTGTTTAACCTATGAACCATGTCTGAATGCTTGGCCTGAGAAGGTTACAAAAGACATGGCTAAACTTAGCCATGCGAATGGGAACAATGATTAACATTGTTACGCCAACACACAGTATGGGCCAAAATCAAGAGAGTAATTGAAGGAAAACGTTCTGTTCTTGTGTCCTTTATGTTCTTCAAAATCAGTGTCAGATTTTAGGAAATACATTTGGCAAACAATGTTATGATGAATACACAAGCATGTCTGTTGTAGAACACTTCAGGTGTCGAGAAAGAGGAGGAAAACATATCATTTTCTTCAAGTCAGTGTTTGCTGTTGCGTTGCAACTTAAGGTTCTTCTAAAATGTCAGTTTGTCTGTCAACGGCCTGTGTGTGTGACGTGCATGTGTGCATGTGCACGCGTGCGTGTGTGTGCATACATGCGTGAGCGTGTGTGTGTGTGTGTGCGGGTGTGTGTGTATGAGAAACAAGGCTTCCGGAGCGGTTCAGCTGTTCACAGGTACCATGGTACTGTAGGCTCTATGGCCCTAATCCACAGGGGGCGCTGGGTGAGACACTATTTGCCCGTCAATGTCCGGTGCAGTGTGAAGAAGTGTTTCCAGGTGTCACTGAGGTGCCATGCTACCAGCTAATGGAGGTTAGCTAATGGTCTACCTGCGGGCTATACTGTAGCCCTTGTGTGTCTCCTATTCCTTGCCAGTGATTATTTACTGTAAGTGTTGTTTGTTGTTTACATTAAAGAATCCTTGTTACGTTCTGTCTACGTGCCATGTGCTTGGGTCCGAACTCCTTCCAGCATAACAGTTTCATTGTGTTCCTCATGATTACTGATTCATACTCAATTAACCAGGAAAATATAAAGCAAAATGATATAAAACGTACTGAATAAATAAACTAATATTTATTCATGTGTTCACTGTTCCTAATTTAATGAGAATATCTTCACTGTCCCCAATTAATGATGGGCTTTTACTTCATGTAAACCTTGCAAAAAAAACTCTCAATACATCAAGAAAGAAATATTGCCTGAATACATGAAACGTACTAAATCTCAGTAGGACTGTTGCATTACTGATTACAATACTTTTGTATAACTACGCCACTTACATGCGGCCATCAAAACACGTGGGGTTTAAAGTGCACCCTCCATATTCGAAGTGACACATTTTCCTGAAAAACCTAATTTGCTTTTTGACTCTCAACGGTAAGAGCGAGAGAAAATGTCACAGTCCTGGAACTTGCACTTGTTAGCATGCTTTGTGGGCAAACAGAGAAAATAGACCACAGGTACAGTATTGTTTTGATACCTGATAAGGGGGTGACATGGCCTTCATGTTCAAAATTATAGAAAATAAGATATGATTATAGTCAGGGATTATAGTGTTAAGATTCAGTCTGCAGCTTCCTTGTATAGCACTGGTTGTTTCTTTTCTGCCTCGTTATGGTTGAAAGATGAATCAAAAAAGCCTCCGGAAATTAATTATAACATAATATGGCACCAGACCGCTTGTCCGCCATAACAAGATTACAAGATAAGTGCTTTGTTGCTTTTATTTCATTGTTCTCATACTAAGTATGAGTTACATGGAAAACTATGTACTATATTTTCCTGCTGCCCATCTGTGATGCATTTCTATGTGGAATGTACTTCAGCTGTCACTGATTTATCTATTCACATTGCATTCCACCATCCCTTCTAAAGACATATCCAAAACCTTTATTAAACCTCCAGCCTGGCTCAAGATAAACTGTAGCAGAATTCATGAAGCAGATATTAGCACTACAACACAGTCATTGGTGGTGTGTAGATTTACTAGAATATATGACATTGAAGGGGCATACATGAGGCTGATATGGGGGTCATAAAGGCATGAGAAAAACATGAGTATAAGTAGAAAGCTATAGTAAAATAGCCCTAAGGTACCAAAAAAAGGAAATTGGAATCCATCAGCCTAGATTTGAAAACAGATCTCAGTAGAATAAGAGAGAAATAGGTATATTATTTATATCTGTATGATTCAGAAAGCTTCTAGGTCTGGAAACAAAATATTCTATTTTTGGTCTGATCCCTTTTTAATGGCAAATTAACCAAGCATACAGTACACATCACAGTCTTTGGCAGCAAAACCCTCAATTACAAGTGACAAGCAGATATAGCAGTACATTATCTTATCAGAAACATGTGCACATACCCAGATTCATACAGATGCATTCATGCACATATATCGCATACTTACATACTCTTAATTTGTTTATTTTATTGTTAATTGTGCTGTACATATTTTGTTACTGTGTGTTATTATGTTGATGTAATATTAGTTACTTGGTTTTGGCATGATAAATTGTGTATTTCCTAATATGTGAATGTAATTTGAGTAAAGTGGAGGCTTTAAATAAACCAATTGGGTTTTCTGCCTCTCCAACACTGTATTAATTGTGTATATTACATTGTGTATTTATCTTTTAAATTATGCTAAATATATAAAATCAAAAGATCTAATCAACTGGCGTGACACAAGAATATGTGAACAAGACTACAAAGAAAATTAATTAATAGAAGGAAGAGCAGCACTATAAACCCAAAACACAGCACAGAGAGGTTTTGTTCATGGCGGTTCATAACAACAAACCTGACACAGAGAATGGACAGAAGAGCCATGGCTCTATATAGGCAGCTGGGTACTGTACCTAAAAGGCCTCACTGGGAGACAAATTAAACTCTGTTTGTACTCTCTCAATATAAATTAGAGCCTTTCCTCATTCTCCATTTAGAACAGCTACCATAGGCTTCTCATAGGGGCAAGGACATTTTCACAGTGCTCAAATGTAAAGCAAGCCAATATATCACATAATTGTACAGATAAGTGAACCACAAATGAAAGTGAACTCCCTACAAAATGAAATCTTCCTTTGGATATTAATTCAGCATTTCATTCCACTTCAGTGTATTTACACTTACTGGAAAAAAGAAAGCACATTTTCTGTGTAAGCAAGATGTTTCATTTTCTTACACAGAAAATGTGCTGTGTTTCGTTCAGAGAAAACAAACAACAACAAAGATAATTTGGTGTGAAAAATTATTAAGCATCAAAGCTCCAAATGGATTCTAAATGCAGATATTTCTGCACAAGTACAAAATACTGCCATGCTAATAGCTCTATTACTCTCTTCCTATTGTCTCTCCCTCTCTCCCTCTCTCTCCCTCTCTCTCTCTGTTTATCTTGAAAACACAATGAGAACATGCCCCTTCAGTGACATACTTTTCTCTGTATCACACCATCCCTATTATAATACCCAGCACTTATGAACCATCTTTAAGACATGAAGCACACAGGTTTTTACTTATTGTTATTAACCTCTGAAACACTTGCGAGTGCTACCGCAGAACTAACAACATTTTACATCTCACGGTGACTCTAATACGCTTGAAACATCAATAATCAGCACTCAAAAAATAAGCAGCAGATAATGACTTGAGTTGAATTTGACAGTCATGAACCTGGGATACTCACAATGATAATGATGTCAATATACAAAACACTCACTTATGCAAGAATCATCACTGTCAGCAACTGTAAATGTGTTGTATTAGTGTACAGTATTAGTTTAACTGTAAAGTGATCACTGGTTTATAGTAAGACGATTTGAACTATAATTTACCTCTGTGTTGGTCACTGAAGTAACTGAAGTAATTGGGACACTTTATCGTAACAGATTCTCCAATTTTGGCTGCCGGCCAACATGTAATGATGTCCCACATCCCTTGGCAGCCTACCAAGAGAAGATGGTCAAAATAACATCACATGCAGTCATGCATGCAAATACACAGAGACGTTTGACAACTACATATACATGCCGCAGCGCTATGACTTAATGTATTTTACATAAAGTAGAATTCATTACTTCATTACTTAATGAATGACATGAGTTTTGAATTTTGCACATGTAAAATATGAAATGCAAGTTACTTTTTGCCTAAACACCTCCAGTAGAAACAGTAGTGGCCTCATTGTCTGCTAAAACTATATCAATCTCACAGTATGTGTTTACATATACCATGTAAAACATATATGGTATATATGCATATATGCATATATACCATATATGTTTCTGCAAACTTATCAATGTAGTGTGAACAATGCTTGCATTCTTTACAAGGGCCCTCTTTCTTCAGCTCTCTATTGCATCTATTTACTCAACAGGAAGGTACTGTTAGATGTTATCAATGCTTGCAAACTAAATATATGGATTAGCAATGTTGTGTAATTCCTGTACATTTGTGAGAACATATACGTAACAGAAGCACAGCATACTTTTATAAACCCTAAGTAGAGACTAAAACATTTTCTTCTGTGAAAAGTACATAGCAGGGGATTCAACAAGCATTTTCTTAATGTTTTGAACACTGATTGCTGTAGATAATGGTGGCACTTTCAAAATCATTTTAATGACAATCTTGTTCTGTTTGGGGGAAAAAAGTTTATAATCCCTATGTCTACTTACAGTACTGACTCACTCTGGGTTGAAACTACTATTTAAGTATTTTATTAAGATGTTGAGTATCAGGAAAAACACTATAAATTAAAATAGTGGTGTTTCTGAAAAGACTGCATTATTTGCATTGCATGTGTCCTATCATTGTTAACTATGTGACTGTGTGGTGGGAGATGTTCACCTGATGACGTGTTGTACACAGAGGTGAAGCTCTCGCAGCGCTCCTTCTCCAAGGCAATCTCGCTCACCACGTTACACATCTGCATGGATAACATCTGCAGCAGACAGAGAACACGTCAGTTAGCCGTTAGCAACATGCGCACTGATGTTACGGGATGAATTAATTGGGTGTTTCGGGTTACATCATGCTAGTCAGTTATCTTCTACTCAGCTGGTGGGCGGTGCCAACTCGTTATATGTGGCCGAGGCTGCAGCTGGTCTCGGGTATATATACGTCCTACCTTTGAGCTTTGCCAATGTTCTTTCACCGTGTTGTCTGTTTGAGGGCATGACATCATTAGTCTCCCGTGTGTCTGTGTGTCTATCCTGTCCTAAATTGTGTTTGTAGCCAATTCTCCACATTGTGTTGCACTCTCAATTTTGTTTTCCCCACTTCCGAATGTTTCATTTTAGTGTTAGAGGGACTACTTTAAGGAAAGCATTTGTTTGCTTTTGTTCATTTGTTTTGTCAGTGTTTCTGTTAGTTCCTGCCCTTGAGACCTTTTTTGTCAATTCTATTTTAGGGAACATTGCAATGACTTCAGCATTTATCCTTTTTGCACCATATGTCAGTGAGGAATTCAAACACTAGTCGGCTACCTATTTCAAAACAACTCTCCAATGTCATATTTGCATTGTCACCGTCTCTACTGGTTTTCATAATAAGAGTGATACCTAGACCGATGACCCAGTAAGTCAGAGCCCAACAACGGTTTGTGCGTTGTCAAAACCCAAGTCCCTCCTATAGGCCTGTATGAAGACTCTATCTTGTAAATGGATTAAAAAGTGACAAGAGTAGGGCAATGACTGCAATTGTTCATCTATGTCAACCGGAGCAGACAAACTCAAACTGACACCCACTAGCGGAGCGCCAGTGGGTCAATGGAAATGTGTAGGACCTGTGAACGGCTTGAGAAGGTCAGTGGAGATACAACAGTTGGGGAGAGGAGAGAGATACGAAAAAAAGGTTGATGGTGGTGGAAGGAAGGGGGGGTGGGGGGGGTCTAACATATTTTTCCCAGGTGGGTTCATCTCCTGTGCATAACTGATGATGCAATGTTAAAAAAACAAGAGGCAGTAAAGGCCACGGAGGAAGAATGACTGCGTTTTACATCTCTTGGACGTAACAGCTCTTCTGCATGCCCATCCCGCTGCGGCCATCGCGTTACCTCTCACCAGTGAATCGGATACGAAGAGGTGCTTGTGAATACAAAACGGCCTCTTCCGTCGAGAGATTCCTCCAGTTGGTCTGACCCGGTGTTACGCGGAGCACCTCTCATTAGCCTGTGCTAGGACGCCCACCTCACATGAGAAATAACCCCAAACATTTGTAATGCCGTCCGTAGCTGTCTCTCTGTATTGCAAAACAGACTCATTAATGACTAATGACTTGATGTGATGAGACAGAACACATCAGTGTCCGCCCCTGAGATGGACACGCAACATCAACATCATCTCAGGCACTCTTGTACTTGGTACTAAAGGCAAACGTATCAATGCGATGTTGAAGTTGCATCCAGCATACTAGCTTTGTGTTGCAACCCTGTATGTTTGTAACCCGACAAAGGTATTGAATTTTAAATGATATTCACAGATCTACAGATCTTTTGTTCATTCAAACATTCAAATTCAATGAACTGCCGTTGGAGGAAGGTCATGAGAGATTAAATGCAAAAGATATTTCCTTAGGAATCTGATTTATTACTTGGGATCAAATAAACCAATTACATACCGATCTACAGCCTTTATTTCAACAGATGTAGGATATGTCGAAGCTGGATTCAATTCACATTAAAGGGGATAAATAAAACATGTAGTACTTGCTCTTATTTGTCTAAACAGTACAAGCCCAACACCTATTAAGCATAAAAGGGTAAAGAAACTGGGGAATATCAATAATGGAATGGAACACACTTTAGGCACAAACACAATGTAGCGTGACACACTAACAATGCATACCACTTCTGGTTGACTCATGCGGAAGTGCCCCTTTTTGTACAGTGATGCCCATATACAACCATGAGACCCCACAATGGTTCTGCGTTTAGGATTCCCTATTCGTATCGACCCAAACAATCAAGTCTTGGCACTGTTCACTGTAATCAAAGCAACTTTGTTGACAGGAATGAGTGTCTCACTGCAACAAATTACAGCAGTGAAACACACTGTGTCACAGCACTGCTTGCAAGGCAAATGGCTCATCTGCTTACCTTATCTCTTTAGACAGAGATGAACGGTGGCAGGAACTTCATGATGGTCAGAGCCCCCGCTATAGCCTTACTTTTGACGAGCGTGAAATTGAGCAATGTACGGATGGTAACTCTAAGAGTGCTTAAGTCCAAAAGCCTCAAGGGACACTGAGGGGGTTGGGAAACCTGGTGCTCTCTCAAAACAAATATTATTTCCCAGGAGGGACAATTTATATCCTCTGCCAGCTACTTTATCCATTCGACTTTTTAATCAATACAAATTTAATCTAAGCAACCATGAAAAACCTAAACGCATGCTGGTAACACTTTATTCTCCTCTCGCAATCCAACAAAATTAATCCAACTTTGTATTGAATGTAGTAACAGATTGAAACGTTTGAACTGCCCCAGCATGTTAATATGTGATCACCTCTGAGAAAACAATCTTCAGAATGTTCCTAATGCAGCATAAACAATAGGGGAAGAAGGGGGAGGGGGGGTAGACATGATAATGAAATGTGTAGATGAGCTCAGGACGAAGGCTGAGAGGATCAAGCACTCTATGTCGCACAGGACGGTTTATTGGTTCAGATAGAGCCTTATTGTGTATATTGTGAATAGAGCCAGATTGCACAGCCAGAGCCAAATCGAAGCACAACATCGGCACAAACTCTGAGCAACCATGGGCAACCATGTTTAGAACAAAGGGTTGCATTAAGATGCATTCCCATTGAGAAGGATTTGGACAATGATTGATTCACACTACAGCTTAGATGCAGAGACAAATATTACAGTGTCAGCCAGGTAACGTACAAATCTTATCTAGACAATGGCCGTAACTCAGCTGCACACAGATGTTCTATAACCATGACAACATCTCACTATGCTGCTACTAAGCCCTTTGAGATATAAACAAAACAATATTTTTAAAACGCTGCATGGTATAAAACCACAAATTTGAGAAACAGACCCCAGTGCTCATACAAACACATGGAATACTACCTGCCAACATTAGTGCTTTTAGCACAGAATTACATAATCATGCAGGCTGCCAGACCACTGCTATGCATTGTCATTTCAACCCTTGTTGTTGTAGCATATAGGTATTAGATAACAATTAAATTAATGTGACAAAAAGTGATATGGGGAAGGAAAGGAAATCCACATATCTGCACGCAGTTACGCAAGACTCCTTCCCTTTTGGCTGTCAAGGTTAGGGTTGATTTGCTAGTGATCACAATGTCATGATGACCATTTAAAATGCTGGGCATTTTTACTCCTCATCAATGACTTATAGGAAGTGTGTGAAGGACTTGAGATCTGCCTATCTGCTGTCTATGATACACTTTGTGTGCACTGAAAATAAATCTGGCGTTTCTACAGCCCTGGCTCTGTCAATGGAAACACAGACAGACTTTCTCTTCAGGTAATATTGCAAGAAGTCTGATGTTTGGTTACTTGACCATTGATTTAATGAGGCATAAATTGGCCTAAGGATCTATGACTAGCCTGTGAGTTAGGTATAGGCTATTTGTAGGCATACTGTACAGTATGTAGAACATCTACAGTGTCTGTGATAAGGTGATACAACAGTCTGTATTGGTACCCTGCTGGAAAAGAATCTAGCAACAAATTAATCATTACCTTTTTCAACCCAGTCACTAATACATTTTACTGTGTTTTTAAGGTAGGCTAAGATACCAACCTGTGTTCAGTGAGTGTAGTGTGTGTAGTGTATGGGTAAAATATAATTCAATGGCAAATGTTTGCATACTGCGCTATAATATTTTATGCAACAGCTGTTCAGTTATTTAGGCAAGAAGGACTATTTATGAGAAATGTTCCCAATGCACTAGCTTGGCCTACACTATAATAACAGATCTGATCTTATTATTTAAGAGTGACACATAGTGTAATAACTAGAATGATTAGTAAGAGCATTAATACAATGTATTAATAATCTTTATTAGTCTCAACCTGTAACAATATTGTGAATGTACATGTAGCCTATTTATATGCTACAACTAATTGCTAGTGACTGTACGTGCATCATTGTTGTAATACAATAAACTGAAACGTAAAAAGCTTACGCGGCTATATACTTGTTAAGTATATAGTATATAGTATATAGTATATAGTATATAGGGTTAAGCAGCTAGGAGATAAAACTAGTTTTGAATGTAGACCAACAACATATAGCCTTCTCAGACAGATATTCATTACTTTTATTTTCCTTGTTAAACTGAAAACACTGGTTTAATCAATACGGTGGCATATAAGATACAGCGTGTTAACACTCCATTATAAATTAATTTCACACAACCTAAGATGACTAGGCTACTGATCTAAACTATTATTGCACATTATTCTACCAAATTGTCTACTGTATCTGCATGAAACTACTCTGAATTATAAATTAGAGGCGTACAGGCTACTTACTTTTGGCAGGTATCCGGTGACTATGAGTAAAACAAATATATGTGACGCATCCATACTGTACCCAACTGCCCAGTTTTGGGCGGCCACGAAAACTTATAAAGTGCGATCAGTCAGGAGTTTGCGTGATCATAGAGAGAGAGCATGCAGCTGCTCCATCGGACCGAGCGCCTGTGCACTGATCTGAGCTCGGTGCATCTGTTTAAATGTACCCGCCCATTCCCATATTCACAACTCAATATGGTTGACAGCGCGACAGTAAACGACTAGGCTATATAGTCCTCCTGCGTAAGGCAACTTCTGTACGTTTATTTAATCATTTCCACTTTTAGCTGATTACGTGCTGAGTTTAAAGCAGACAACGTCTTTGTCGACTTCAGCGCGACCACACTACACTGCCTGACCACACTGCCTTCATATACATATATATATACACACACACACACACACACATATATATATATATATATATATATATATATATATATATATATATACATATACATATGTATATATACAGAGAGCTTAGTCACTCAGCAATGTGAAGGAACAGGGGTGTTACGTTTTGATAACCAGCCATGTATCTACCAGTGTTGTGTAACATTACTTTTAAAAGTAACTTGTTACATTACAGGAATACCGACATTAAAAAGTAACTTATGTTACAGCGTTGCCTGTTCGAGAAAGTAACTTGTTAGAGCATATATATATATACAGTAATAGAAAACTATATATATATATATATATATACATAGTAATAGAAAACTGCTTTCATGCATTTCCTATGCATTTAATCAACACAGAAAAGGAACATTATTAAACTAAATGAGAGCTGTCATTTCCCCAGCAATTATGACCTTGTATGGCCTTTGTTGTAGATCCCAAACCTTTGATGTCCCTCTCCCAGTTTTTGTACCTAGTGCTCAGGTCACGGTGAGATGATTATATCCATTGTCACCATGCCTTTCAAAAACACACAGTAGCGTGTGAGCATAGCCAGATATCTTTGACATTGGTAATATGACTCTTACAGATGGATACTTGTTTCTAACATTGATGTGAATGCAAGCCTTAAATAAAAGGGGGAAAAAAAGGTACAATCCTCTATATTGTTTCCACAAAGTCAGTCCTGACCTCCACTTTGAGAGCCACTGTTCTACACACTGAAGGTAAAGAAATTGGATGCAACAGCATGAGCCTGTATAGCACTAAAAGCTTTCTAATTGCACTTTTGCAATTTAGATGTAGCTAATTGTGGATGTCACGTGTCCAATCATCTATATCTCCTCTCATTTGTGAATGCCTATATTAATAATTTTGGAAAAGCTTCAGTCAAAATGTATTATTGGTAACCATGGCTCTTAATAGTGTGGAGTGCCTACTCCAGGTGGGGAATGAGTCCTTACCCCAAGTGAAGGAGTTTAAGTACCTCGGGGTCTTGTTGTTGAGTGAGGGGACTATGGAGCGATAGATTGGCTGGAGAATCGGAGCAGCGGGAGCGGTATTGCAATCGCTTTACCGCCCCGTTGTGACGAAAAGAGAGCTGAGCCGGAAGGCAAAGCTCTCGATCAACCGGGCAATTTTTGTTCCTACCCTCACCTATGG
>JAODTR010004389.1:0-26692 GCA_025399935.1 Amblyopsis rosae | reverse complement strand
GTCCAATCCCCCCCCCCCCCCCCCTACACACACACACACACACACACACATCCCTTTAACAGTGCCAAACCATTCTTTTGTCTTTTCAAAGAGCACTTTTATGTCCTTGTTCAAAAGCCACATTTCGGGAGGCATTAAAAGGAGGTATATTAAAGTTAATGTCTTGTAGTAATTTGACTGCAGCCTATTTGTTTCCAACTTTGTCCATGTGCTTTGGAAAACGGCCCACTAATTTGCCCCTAGTCCCCGCGCTACTAGCAGCATTCTTGTCAGTGTGCACCAGCAACGCACCCTTTAAAAAAAAATAAAAAAGGCAGCCAATGCCCCTGCAGCGCAAACCACAGCATAGCAAGATAATGAGAAGCCCGGGCTCTTTCCACAAGCACTATTTATTCCCCGGCTGTGCGGCTTCTATGGATCTTTTTCTGAGGTACGGTCTATCACATGGTGGAAAAGACTACGTCTAATTCCGCTGTAGTCCCAATACACGAGGAGTTATACCGAGCAAACAAACAAACCACACACAGTCACTCAAATGCCCTACAGCAGCATTGCTATTGTGCAGCAATGACAAGCAGACATCTCCCAATCAGACACAATATCAATATAACCTGTAGCCCCCTCCAAGCAATTTGACTGGCATCTATCTTGTCATACAGTAGGTTTAGCATGTATTCCCCTCTGCTGTAGGAGGGCTGGGTCCCCCGGTGCAAACTGAAATCAGTATCTCCCTACCACACAACGTACAACAATGAACTACCCTGCTCATTCATCACTACACATTAAACAACAGTGTATTCAGAATGTACTACGGCACCGGCAGGCCATTCTAGCTTGATACAAAGCCGGGGAATAAGATGACCAATTACAGGATATCCAGGAGGGGTGTTCTGACAGCGAAAAAAGAAAAAACATTACAGCCAAACGTTTCCCTCCATTGTTTCCTCTCCCCACTGCCGCAGCGCCTCATAGCGCTCTTGTCCTAATAACTAGCCTGCTGCCCTCATCTGTCACCCGGGGCGCTGTGCAGATGGTGCAGAGGCTCCAGAGGGCCAGCATTAGCAGCAGCACTATCAAATCTGGTCCACGCAGGTCATGCGAACACACTGGGCCGAGCTGTGAGGGGACCGTGGACCACGGAGCGGGGGTGGCGGGGCATGAGGGAACGATGGAACGAAACGAGGAGCGTCCTATTAAAAAGGCACAACTGGAGCAGAAGCAGCGCACGATACATATACCCCACATGCACACACACCTCACTCTAGTGTTAACAGACACACACTCATGTATTAAGGCTTGGCTTGGTAAAGGTGAGTGTGTGTGTGTGTTTGTGTGTGTGTGTGGGGGGGGGGGGGTCAGTGGTTCAGCACCATATAGCAGCGGAGAGTACACACTGTCACCTCTTCGAGGAGAAGGTTGTACAGTGCTGCGAACGCTTACAGCTCAGGTGTAAGCGTCTAGATGCTGTGTGAGGTGTAATTATGGGGTTTGCCAGCGCGCACGCATATTGCATTCCGCTACAAACCACACTGCAATGAAATCGATCATTTCAAGGAAGGTTTTATAGCCTGGCATACTTCTGTATGCAATTTAAAATAGATATAGAATATATATTTTCCTCTGAAAACGTTATCCGCTTTAACTGCAGGCATAAAAACATCCCTAGGGACTGTTCCCAATGCATCTTTTTAATCTGAGTCAGACTAATGAAGGCATTCTGCTGACCCAACGTATCTACCATCTGTCAGTTAGTGGATATTTTATCCTGAAATAAGGCACCAGACAAATCTTGATAGAACATTTTCAAGATTTTAACTCATTCCAATAATAATAATAATAATAATAATAATAACGTGCACCTCTCCAAAAATTTAACTACTCATCTATCCTTCCGTCGATTAAATGGAGCCAACAAGCGTCTTGCGGAAACGGATGCAAGCCCATATATGCCAGAGTACTGATATGAAATTAAGAATTTTTACATTGACAGACTGTCTCCCTTTGACATCTCTGGTATAATCATTAGATTAGCTGGAAGCAAACATTTTTATATGCCTTGCTTGAGCATTATTAACCAAGATTATGCACATGACAAGACAGGGATTTCCCTGTGGGATGCCCTTGTTGTTTGGGCAGCGACAAGCGGTCTTTTATAAATACTATTTTGTGTCGGCACAGATTGTTTCCAATGATCAATGTTGGTGTAACTAAGAGATGATCTGAAATACAGATTTTTACATGCTTTTTTGAAAGCGTTTACACTCTATTAGCGTTATAATTTGGGAGCCAAGACAAGGGTTTCCCTATGGGATTTCCTTGTTGTTTGGGCAGCAACAAGCGGTCTTTTATAAATACTACTTTGTGTCGGCACATTGTTTCCTATGATCAATGTTGGTGTAACTAACTTCGCTGGGAAGAAATATTTAAAAACGTGTACACTCCATTAGTGTTCTAAATGTAATGAACAAGGCATGGCACTTACGTATAGTGGGGCTTCGCATGTGCAGCCAGATCTGTGCGTCCGACAGACCAGCGCAGAGGTATTAATACGCTGTCGGCCAGGAAGTAGGTCCAGCACAGAAGCATACACCGGCCTTTAGTGTGTGTGTGTGCTGGGTGATGTAGGTGATGTGACGCGCTAGCGCTAACCTCAGCTATAGAGACCAAAAAACTTTTTTTAACAGACTGTTAACATGTTTACGCTTTTGCTGTCAAGTCAGACATTTTAACATTGTAGTCTATGGGGACTGACTCCCCTGCGTTGCATGCATGCCTCAGCACCGGAGGCTGGCTCACCTGATCTTGAGCTCGGTGCGCGTGGCCAGGTTGGAGGAGAGCTGCTGGATGAGAGACAGCAGCACCGGCTGGCTGAGGGGACAAGGGTGCTGACCGAACAACTGCTGGGAGTCGATGGTCTCACAAACGTACAGCACCAGGTTCAGGTCTGTGGCCGAGAGAGCCTGGGAGGGGGGAGGGAGAGAGAGATGGAGAGTTGTAGAGTTGTGGCCTGTGTGGGTGTGTGTGTGTGTCCTGTGTGGGTGTGTGTGTCCTGTGTGTGTGTGTGTGTGTGTGTCCTGTTTAGGTGTGTGTGGGTGGGTGTCCTGTGTGGGTGGGTGGGTGTCCTGTGTGTGTGTGTGTGTGTCCTGTGTGGGTGTGTGTGTGTCCTGTGTGGGTGTGTGTCCTGTGTGTGTGTGTGTGTGTGTGTGTGTGTGTGTGTCTTGTGTGGGTCCTGTGTGGGTGTGTGTCCTGTGTGGGTGTGTGTGTGTCCTGTGTGGGTGTGTGTGTGTCCTGTGTGGGTGGCAGGTCTCACTACCTGCTGGAAGGCCTGGTTCAGCTGGCCCTGCTGCAGCAGCAGCAGGATGCCGGCCTGCTGGCTCTGGTAGTCCAGGTGGGCCGAGGGGACGGGCGTGCCCGCCGCAGACCTCATGGCCTGCATGATGCTGGAGGTGACCGCAGCCTGCTGATCCTTCATGGCCTGGCCCACCTCCACCTTCACCACACGCTGCACGTGGCTCAGGATGGACTCCTGCAGGCTGCAGGCAGGAGCAGGGAGGGGGAGAAGGGTGGGGGAAGAGGAAGGGCGAGTTGGAGGATCAGAATGAAAGAATCTTGTTACCGTGCAGTAGCGGGATGTGACCTCTTGTGTTTCCATTTTACCTTAGCTGGTGTGGTCGAAAGAAATCCACATCTATTGTTAGTCTCGGCCCAGATATGCACTGGCTACACCAAACTCCCAAAATATTGGCTAAATAGTTGCAAATAACTGAGGTTTCCGAGATTGATGGACCAGATACGTAAATCTTCACACGTTCATTAATATAAACATTTTCTTTTCCGTTTTAACTAAAAGGTGTTAATAATTCAAGTAATTTCCACAGACTTCAACTGACAAGTGTCAATTTCTTTTCAAGATTTCAAACACTTTGCAGGAGTTAAGTTGGCCAACTGTCACTTGCACTAATCTATACGCCCCAGAGGCTATGAAATTAATTGCAGATGGAACAAGAGTCTTGATTGAATTTATGTTCTTACATTAGCCCCAGGATTAAGCTCTGCTTGCTTCCACCATCCAATCCATTACATGCCTGCTCAATAAACAGTGACTTACACTAGGACTTCTGGCAGGGACGTCTGCTGCCATGCATATCTGATATTCCAAATATCAACTTGGATTGTCAGCCAAGCGTTATACAATCTATTACAGCAAGGGTGATCAATCAACTCACAAGTACACGATTTAGAAAAACACTTCACATTGTGTCGTCTTATGTCAATCAAAATAGTTTTCTATTCCTGCAAAATACCGCATTAGACAGATATTTGTTTTTTTGTTGTTTTCAGTAATTTCCAGGCAGATGAAAAGAATGAGAATCAACAATTTGGTCACATACTTTCCCACCATCATCTGGATCTGGTGCTGGACCTCAGTGCGGACGCTCGCAGTGATGTTATTGGCCAGCTGGTCATTGGAGCTCTGGAGGTTGTCGATCATCTGCTGGAGCTGGCCAATCACAGGGTCTCTGGCCTCCTGGTCTTTCTGCTTCCTGCTCTTAGCGTGAACCTCTAGCTGCTGGAGGTCTGAAATGGTGGAGGTCACAATTTACACATAAGCAGGGTTCCCACTTTGTCAAATTCCCTGACTTTTACCTGACTAAAAACCAGAATTTGCATTACCCATAATGAATGGAAAAACAGCAGAACGATGTTCGCGTACAAGGCAAAAACTTTAGATTTTTGTAGGTACAACTCATGTAATTATCAGACCAATAGTTTGGTCTGATAAGACTTGTTCAGACATCTCAAACTATAATACCACGTCCAGTAACATTTAAACAAATGGCAACCAAAATGTAAACATGCTGCAAACAAAATGTCCTGATGTTCCATGATTTGACCCTCCACAAAAAATAGAATTCCCTGACTGTGTCTGAAATAAAGAAAATTCCATGATATTCCAGAAATGTCACGATCAGTGGGAACCCTGCATAAGGAAGTTGTAGAAATACGTAAAATTACATGAAAATAAGCACACCAAGGTCATAAAACAAAGCTCCATTCAACAGAACCTCAGAAAATGTGAAAGCAAGGTCCATGATTACAGCAAATCTTGTCACAGAAAACCTTCAACTTCTCAAAACAATATTCAAGCCTGCTCATACAACACAGCGTGCTGTTCAAGTCTTCACGGCTAATGAAGAAATGATGCACATTACAAGAAATCCTTGGAAACACACAAACAATAAAAACCATCTAACTGGCAGTTGCAATGTCAGCGATGAGCTACAGCACAAAGTACATTTCATTTGAGCAATGCCAGTCAAAGAGTCAGGGTCCCACCAAGCATGCACAAGATTATCTATAATAAGACTTAGTGATGATAATTTCATTTGGCTTCCAGATCAATGGTCCTTGGACTCATTTAGTAAAGATGAGTAAAGAAACGCTGGCAAAAGCTCCAAGGCCACCGGAACAGTGAATGAACTACTCAAAATAAACTCCTGACAACAGATGTGAAATAATCATTCTAATCTTAACATAGAATAGCCTTTTCCCTCAGGATGGCCAGGTGCCAAGGACCGCCATGAAGTTGGCAACCCCATATGACAAGCATGTGAATGAAAGTATTTTGATTCGTTTGTGCATCGTTTCTGCATGCAAAAAAAACAAAAACATTTGTGCGCAAAACATTTTAGAGAAATAATGTAATGTGGCTCGGGAAAGGAAAGTTTGGGATCCCTTGCTGGAGCTGCTGCTTTCCCCGCGACCCAACTCCGGATAAGCGGGAGAAGATGTACGGATGAAGTTCACATTTACATGTTAAACCTATGAGCGATTCAGGCCATTACAGCGTAAGACAAATGTGACGATGACATCATCCGTTTACATAAAATAAAACTCAATAACGATGCACAAATGTTTGTTTTGTTTGCGCAAACGTGCACAGATGATGCACAAACAAAAGTCACAAATTATAATAACACTAACATTAATTAAGGAGGCTGAGGACTCTAAAAACGGAATCAAAATCACATTCGTGATCATTTGTGATCATTTGTCATCATTTGTGATACGTAATCACATTCTTATCATTTGGGGTGCCACCTTCATCCGGGTGATACACTTACACTCCTGTGTGCCTTGCTTGAAGCTGTCGTTGATCTGCTGAAACATGGACTGGCAGCCCCTCTCGAACACGGGCAGCACAATGCTCTGGAAGGCATCCTTGTATGCTGCCTGGATGGGGCCCTGCATCGCCTCGGCCGCCGCCCGGCCGATCGCGTCCGTCGTGTTCTGGGAAACAGAAGTGAATGAGTATAGTTTTACCCCTTGACGCCTGAATATATATAAACAATTATATGAATTTTTTTTTCGTGTTTTGGCTTTCAATGTGATGCTAAATTAATTTGAGATTGTAAATTTTTCTACAGCACCTAGAATAAGTATAAATAGGTGTAATGTAAATGATTAACAACAGGCATGCATGTACATTTTCATAAAGACCCAGCGGGACTTTCGTGAGATCCCAGCCCACCCATGGTGCACCAGGGTCGGCTATACTCTCACTGGAGGACCGATCCTTCTATTCTGTTGCTTCAGTCTTCCGTGCTACATTTTGTCTACCTTTTTGCAGCTGATATAGGAATTAACTAGAATTACAAACTTCATTAAAAATAAAAAATAAATGCATCAAAGTGCTGAAATACAGCATTGTATGCAATAATTATGGCCGAATGTAGCCATTATGGACAGACATAGCAATTAGCAACAAACAGAAATGGTCAAATATCTTATTTACGCGAGTGAACGAACCCTGCAGCTTGGTTATTGTTCAATGTGTCAAGTCAATCGAGAAGGTTTTCTATAGTCTCTGGCATATGGACGTTTGCACAACAAAACAGCGGCCAACAAAAACAAAAACAAATACAGTTGGCTAGACTATTGGCACCAAATTCCAGGTATTCCTACTGGTATGGGTTCAAGTGTGACTAGTACCATACCCAACCCTGATCCTCACTAGCAGGAGCTATGTGCGCACACGCATGTACTTGTCACTCAGACTCATTTCATTGTGTTGTTTATTAGGTCTGGACTACTACATTACATTTACAAACAGGCTATGTCATGATGTCTTGGCTGTACAACAGTTAATAACTAATTTACAGTAATATATTTACTTGATTCGTATAGTGGTTATACAGTACATCCAATACATACGGCCAATGTATAGTGGTGAAGGGTGCAAGCCCCTCGTGGGCTACATTTGGCTGCTAATTGGATAGGCCTGCCCTGTGGCATTGTAGGTAAAAGTGTTTTTGTTCTGATACAGTTCAAATGTCAACTCTCTCTCCAGAATCGCAACTTCACTTTTACACAAAAGGTGTACAGGAGTCTCAAAGAGCCCCGCACCCACCTTGGACTTGACAACCTTGGTGACGTTGTCCTTCAGGACCACCTCTACCGCGGTCAGTTTGGCAGCCACTGTGTTGCTCAGCTGGGCTGTCAAAGGATCCAGACTCTTGGAGATGGCTGGGGAGACAGTGCATGGTATAAGCTCAGTGCCGCTTCCCCAGAATCAGAGACGCTTCGACTCTCCTCCGTGGCTCTGCCCGGGGTTGCCCCGGGACGGGAGAAAGACAACACAAGAGCGATGGATGTTGTCAAAAGGAACGCAAAGAAGACAGGAACTCCCGGATGGCGACAAGCCGGAGTGAGGATATTAATAATAAAAACACATATGGACGGTCGCTGTCTGACGAGAGGGAAGGGGAGGATATAAAAGGATGCACATATACAGGTGGGGGGGGGGGGTTCCCATGTTTAGTTCTCCACATCTCAGAAGGTAGGACGGCAGGTAGACAAAGTGCTCGTAGCTTGAAAACGTTGGTGAGATACGGAGGAATGAATGAAATGGCACATTCAATTTAAGTGCGCCGTTATACATCATTTATCGTGGGGGTATTGAAACTCAAGATTATCATTGGCAGCTATGCCTGTTAGTCTGTATGCTTTCGTCTAGCTGACCGACAGTCTCTTGGGGTTGCAAACAAAAGGATGAGAAAACATATAGCACATAACTGGTATAAGGGTCGAGTGTGTTGACACCAGACCAAATGCACCATGAAAGAATATGCAGCACCTCCTCAAAATCACCCCCCCCCCCCTTTTCTCTGTGTGTGTGCTGAAAGTTAGTTTTTTTCCCAACCAGATTATAACATGGCAGGAGTGTTAATAATTGCGCGCAATCCCTTATTGCTTTGCAGATATTTAAATATATGAATATACCAACAATTAAAATGAAACGTTCCACTCCAACTTGGACATTTGCATGTAAATCTCAAATCTGCATTTCTGCTGTGTGATTCTGATGGTAAGCATTATTGTACATATACTGCATGTATAATCGTGTACATTATTCATGGTCACAACCACATATGAACCTGCAAATGAATATTAATGCTACCATTTCTTCCCAGTAATAATATTGTCCTTATGAGATGCACTACTAATTCCTCTGTGGGGCTGAATCTAGTTTGACTTAAATTTGTATGCAGGTTCAGCAAGGTTCGCTTTTGTGTGTTTTGAATAACGGCATGGTTTAAAAAAAACAAAACAAGCCTTACACTGTGGCACCATCTTCTTCATTTCGTCCCTGAGCACTTTGTCCATTCTGTTGGTGAGAGCCGCGCTGAGGGTCGAGCCGAGATGCTGGCTGATCTGCTCCTGACGTGTCTGGTGATCCGCCAGCACGCGCTCCAGCCTGCGCTCTGAGGTCGCACGGAGGTCAAGGAGCGGTGCGTCACAATAGCAGCAAAGATGTTACATTTATGGAAAGATGGAGCGTTGTGATGCATTTCAATGGAAGAAAAAAAATGGAACGCTTACGGTCTTTTAAGTGGGCGTGTCACCAACCGCATTATGTGGTGGAGGCTGACTTAGGCAGCGCCCAGAGAGCTAAATCTACCATGCATGGCCTGAAACAAAGTCAATTCACCTCCAAACTATTTGCTGCAGAAATACCATAATGGGCTCAGATTGATCATAGCTACTTGGGAATTACTGTTATATACTCAAAAAACCCATTAACACCCCCAGAAAGAAATAACAGGCAATAGTATGGTGAAATCCGTGGAGCTCCCCATTGACTTGCATGGAACGCTGAGTTGTTCTGGTCTGTATAAAAGGGTGAAAAGTCTCTCCCCTCCTTCAAAAAACTAAGAACAAATGCAGAGGTGCCGTCCGTTGGAGTAGCAATAAGAAAAAACTAAGTATTAGGCAGTTCTAATCTTATAGTGGAGTGACACAAAATGGACACGGCTGGAAGCTTTGTGTTAATGTGGCGCTCTTGTGTGGAGGAGAGATGGTCAAGAGCCCAATAATCATTTACCTTTGCACCTGACATCTTTTGGGGATACAGACAGAACGCAATGAAATGCTCGTTATTATATATGAAATCATAATGAACACACACACATTATGTCCCCCTCATATTGGGTAAAGCTGATGTGTGTGTGTGTGTAGTTTTTATTTATTGTAATAACTTCAATGTTGCACTATTTGTACTTTGTTAGTGATATTATCTGTTTGGTTAGCCCCGTATGAGTATGATGCATGTCGAGTCTGTTGCAGGGCCTATGACCCTCTGCTGAAACAACCCAATATCCCCCTGGAGGAATAATGACGTTAAATGTAATCCCATCTAATGATTCAACAGTCAATAGGGAGGAAACCTCGCCTCACTATTGTGTGTGGAGGTCTGCTATGGTATTATTCTAGTACCACGGAAGCGCTGGCTGGAACAGGGTCACGTGGGTGCTGAACGGAATGAAGCCAACAACGGTTTAACACGAGCTGAACTGATGCTAAGTTAACTTGCCCAAGGCATTGCTGGGGGGTTGGTACCGCAGGAAAAGCTGTCTGACAAAGGCAGCGAGTGCAAAAGAGACATGAAAAGTCTCGCCGTTACCCTGACGCTCCTAAACGTCGTCGTCTCAAGGTCGTTCTGCTCCCCTTCTTTCGCTAACAGGTGCAAAAAGAAGCCACTTCTGAGGCACGTTGAAACGTGACATTCAGACTAGTCCGGATGAAACTAATCACCACGACGTCACACGCAATGCAATACATAATCATGTGTGCGCACACTACAGGTGTAGTAGTACACTAGACAGCTAGTTAGTGAGAAGAGACGTGCCAGAACATTTCATATATAATTATATAATTATACATATTCTAGGTTAATCAGAAAATGAGTTCTGGTTAAACCAGAACAATGGTGTCGCATATTGGAGCGGTTGCTTCAGGTCGGCTCGGCCCACGTCAAAGGGATACGCTCTTGCTCCTGGTGGCTGGCCAGCACGTAGTCCATGTGGGCTTTGACCGAGCCCTGCATGGAGTCCATCTGTCTGCGTAGCTCCGCTAGCTCCCTCTGCTGGCCACGGAGCAGCGTCAGCAGCTCCTCCTGCATCTCCGCATTCATCTTGGTGGGAGGCACACGGTCATAAGCGGACATATGTTCGAGCATGTGGCCAAGCATGTGCATGGTCGACAGCAGGGTTCCTCTGGTCATAGAGGGCCGCTGCCCTACGTGGTTTAGATGTCTCCCTGCTCCAGCACACCTGATTCACATGAATGGCTCGTTATAACGAGTTGTTAATTTGAATCAGGTGTGTTTTGAGACATCTTAAACTTGCAGGGCAGCGGCCCTATAGGACCAGGATTGGGGGACCCCTACATAAAGCAGGGGATCATTTGCTAGACAGTTTTTTGTTCATTAGCGCACACAAACACACACACACACACACACACGCTCTGACACTCTCCTCTGCAGATTAGGTGGAAGATGACTTCACTAATTGCTCCCCCCCACCCCATCCTAGCTGAACAGTTGTAGTCAGTTAAGATAATATGGTTTAGCGTGCATGTGTAGGGGTGGTGGTGGTGGTGTGTGTATGTATGCATTGTGTTGCCAATATAAACAAGGTGTCAAAAGACTGGCTGTAGCTACATACCTGGCTGGCATCTGTCTGCCTGGGCAGAGAAGGTTCCCTGGGAAGAGATGAACAAGGGATGAACAAGAGGTCACAGTTCTGACAACGTAATATGGAGTAATATAGTAAGACATAGCCAATGCCCAACGAAGTACTAATAAGTATTTAAAAAGGTAGAGTAAGACATTCTGGAGAACGCTGGATATTTCAACTCAATCAAAACAAAGACACTTGTCCCTTCAATGCCTTAAAGTGCCTCCTCAGAAGCTCCGCCCCATACATTAGCTGGCCGGTAAAATATTTGAGATGGAATGATGGAAACTATGGCTGAAAAGTTTGAAGGCACCGTTTGCATATCTTACGGTGATGTTTTTTGTGAATGTATTACTCCCTGATAATCCGCCTGGAACACAAAGTAGCCTGCTTGCTGTTTCTCTTTTCGATGACAAGAGAAACAGCTACACTTCCATGGTACCGTACGCGTCCAGGTTGGATATCCGGTACCTACGGTACTGTACAAAAACGAGTAGTCACGTTTTCAGAATTTTGGCATCAACTTGGTGTCGAAGTATCAGTTCTCATGACATCCCTAGTCTGCACCACAATTTGACAAAAGGTGTATTCATCTTATAATCTCTTACTTAATTAGGATATTAACTTATTATTTGAGGACTACCAATCACGCCGGGGCCGCACTACAAAACTTTCAAGCCAGATTTGAGATGTGTTCTCCAAAGATGCTCGTCACGCGCGAGTGAATATGACCCCCGCCTTAAGAGAGACGTCAAAGAGACCCTCACCCATCCTCTTTCTTGTTTTTTCTCTTCAGCTTAGGGGAACCTCGCGGCGAGGTCTTCCACTCCTTGCCGGGAAGTCTGTGAGCGGAGCGGGAAGCACAGTTCCCCGAAGACGAAGCCAAGCTGGCCACCTCGTCGTCATGGTCACTGGAACACACACACACAAACAGTGAAGAAATGCTGAAGGGACTACTGTGTGATTTAGTGTTAGCTGGGATGGAATCTGTTACGAATCATTGGCACCAATTATCGATTAGACCAGTCTTTCCATCACAAAGGTAGGAGTGTTTTATAGTTCCATTATGGACCCCCAAACCTAAACAGGAAATTTCAGGTAATCCTTGCCAAGCTTTATGTGGCAATATTAATGTTGCATGTAATACCTTTGCTCTGCACTAGCATCTTGGCTGTCATTCTGCGTGAGCTGATAGGACCGTCGGTGGTAAGGTGAGCTCATGTGCCTGTCTTTCATCTCCTCCCTTGAGCTAACAGAACAAAAACACATGCAGACGTCCCATGACCATTAGCAATTATTGTGTGCACACAAAAACATACCCACATAAATGTATAGTGTGTGTGTGTATATGCATTATGGGCGGCAAGTGGCGCAGTGGTAGAGCGGGGCGATAGGTGATCAAGAACTCGTTGGTTCAAACCCTGCTAACCTCATTAATCAATCAATTAATCTTTATTTCTATAGCACTTTTCATACAAATTCATGTAACACAAAGTGTTAAGAGTCAAGGTGTCCTTGAGCAAGACCTAACCCTAACTGCTTCCGGTGGTCAGGTTTCTCCTTGCATGGCTGACATATGGCAAGGCAAATAAATAAAGAAAAGCGCTATATAAATGCAATTCATTTACCATTTATGTTCCACCACCGTGTAGGCACACCGATTCTGCAAATGTCAAAATCATTTATGAATAGTAGCTATTATCCAACCTAGTGGTTGCTCAAAGCGCTGTACATGATTGACACACACAGTAGTCACAGTGACAGTGTCAGCTAGGGCTGGGTGATATGGACCAAAAATCTGATCCCGTTTTATTTTAATATATAAAAAATAAATCGGGATCAGAATTTTTTTTCTATGAAGTGGGTTAAATGTTCAGGAGGAGAAAAAACAGGAAACCCAACAGAAAAGTGATTTTAATCCATATTTGTTTTCCGGTACCTTGTAATATGTGACTCAGTATCTGCTCTCTCATTGGCTACTCTGAAACAAAGGTGTGAATATAACTATCGATATAAACAATATTGTGTCTTGCTCAAGGACACTTCGACACTGGCCAGGAGGCGACGGGATTCAAAGCAGCGACTTAGGCGTTCAGCCTGTCGCCTCACTCTACACACTGCCGTCCGACCATAACACTGACACCACCCCCGGCCGTCAACACATATATTCTCACATGTCTCCCAGGCCGTTGTCCCTCAGGCTGTTCCTGGTTTCCCTGGTGATGTCGGGTGCGGCGGGCCAGGATGTGTGGCTCACGCTGCCGTCCGAGAGTCCGCCCGCTGAGCCGGCGTTCTCCTGCGACAGGGCGTTCTCCAGCAGGGAGGGCGTGTGGCTGAGCCTGGGCTCCGCCTCCACCGCACCACCCACGGACGCAGCTCCGCCCCCGAGCTCCAGCAGGCTGCTGGGATGAATCGGGCCGAGTAGCGGTTTAAAAAGCATCAACCGCAGCGCACATCAGTGACTACATTTCCTAAACTAGTATTTAGAGTTCAAATGTCAAATGTAAAAAAAAAGTTTTGAAATAAAGTTGCTTTGAAGTCGATACCATTAAAGCTATTGCTCGGCATCTAGGCTACATCATTATAAAATAGACTAAATTCAGAAAACAAAGTAGATTTCATACAAAGTTTTCGAGCAAGCGCCTTGGTGCCCACCAGCCACGAGATAATATTCATATTCATTCAGCTTTCATATACATAGGGGCTAACTGTTAGCTAACAGTTTTCTGTGCACTTCTTCTAAACATTACATAGAAACTACATAAAACGCTGATGTGAGATGCGGTTAATACGCTGTACCTGAACATTAAGAACAGGGGACCGACCCACGTACGCTCCCTCCCCCCTCCCCATTCTGGGTACCTACCTGCTGCAGTTGGCCACATGGAGAGAGGACAGCAGGTGGAGAGCGGAGGCTGCCGTCGCCATGCTGTCCTGCATGGACATGGGCATGGGCATGGACATGGACATGGGTAGAGACATGGGCATGGACATGGGTAGAGACATGGGGGGCAGGCCCATGGGCTCCGGGCTGGGCGCCAGGCCGCGCTGCTGCATCTGCAGGGTCTGGGAGGCGATCTCCGGCATGTCCTGGGACATGGCGGTGGAGGCCGAGGAGATGACGTCCGGGGAGCGCGCCCTGGTCGGGGACGCCTGGGGGGGCATGTGGGGGGGGTCCAACGCCTTGGGGCTATCCAGGGACAGAGAGCTGCTGGCAGGGGCCAACGCCTGTGGCAGAGGAGAAGTGAGATATACATACATACATACATACACACACACACACATTGAACAACAGTATATAATATACCAATAACAACACTTAAAGAAGTACTGCTGCTTGGTCTGCAGCACACAGCAATATTGGTTTTACGTAACCTGTCTATAAATAGGGCTATTTATTTGAGCGGTAATATCAGTAATTACAGACAACAGATTTTTGTTTATCAAGCTCCGCCAACAGAGATAGATCAGTCAGCATCCTTTTAAGCAGTGGTTCTCAACCTTTTTTGGGTCAGCGCTAGGGCTGTCGCGATAACTGCAAAATTGGAATACCGCGGTGTTGCTAGCCCAACCGCAGGCCTTGGAAAGCAACCGCCGGTACCGCAAACCGCAATGTTTACATTTTATTTTTTTCATGAGGCTAGCCCATCGAATATGACGTCTGATTTAGGGTGTGTGCGCCATCTAAGCACAAATTCCCCAGCTGTACTTAGTCTGGGAAGCGCATCGTGCATCGCAGACACACTCGAGTGATTCTTTTGGGACATATCTGCATTTCGAGTGGGAAAGAAAATGTTGGAATATGTTGTCCCCTAATCTTTCGGGTTGTTAAACCGAAACTGTGCCATCACTTATTTCTATCTACATGCTACCTAAATCAAGGCGGTGTACTGTAGGCTACGCTTGGCGCGCCATAGGCTTTTGATCTTGCGCTATTTTATGATTTAATAATAAATTAGTCATATTTCCCCATCTGATATTTTGGCCCAACATCTGCCGGACAAAGTTACACGTGACAACTACTAAACTGGTTGAAAGCATATGATGTTGCACAATTGTCTCACCACGGACTGAGATCACGTTGTCTATAAATGCCCCAGAATCACACCAGAGCAGAAGCTCTGCGCAACGAACTTGACCATTCAAAACAAAAACAAAAAAATGTCGATAATACCGCAGACCGTGGTATTGGGGCACCGTTTATCACCGCCAGGACATTTTCTTCACCGCGACAGCCCTAGTCAGCGCCCCCATCCCTTCCCTCCCTTATAATCAAAAACGTAGTCAAATTTCCTTGAATATTAATGAGTACTATTCAAACACATTAGATGTGAATCGGTTGGAGAAGGTACAAAGCCATACTGATGTGTTGCAAAAAGTTTGAAAATTTAAATAAAGCCACAAAAGAATGTATGTATACATACCACTTTTGCGCAGCACACATTATGCAGTATAATGGCATCATTCATTTTGCAGATTTTTGAATGGAGTTTGATTGACATTGTTTTGTGCCATTCTAGACAAAATAATCCTGCTTTCACATTTTATGTTATTCATTCATTTCAGAACTGTGAAGTACAGAGACACTGTGTTGCTATCGAGAATATCAGTACTCGGACGGAAATGTCACACATACGCACGCACGCACATACGCACGCACTGAGTAAGTGCAACGTGCCACATTCTTACCTGCAGATTGTCTAGAGCGGGCAGCAGCAGGGCAGTAGCTCTAGGGCTGCTGGTGGAAGCAGACAGCGCCAAACTACCGCTGGCGGCACTAGGGGCGCCGTCTGCTCTGCTGGGACTCACATCCTCCTTCGCCCTGCAACACGAGCAGGGGCATGTTAATTACGAGGGATAAATACAAGGATGGAACGGGCCTCCGGGGACTGTCAATAGAAATGTCTTCATTTAGGAACATGCAAAATAAGAATCCTGCAGAAATGGTCGTTTAATACTTCTGCAATGATCACTGCTTACAGTCAGTGAACAGATACAGGAATCCTTTCAGGACACCTGCACATAGTGAATCCCAAATCCCCTAATCTACATAATGCACCAAAGAAGAAGTACGGTTTAAAAATAACTTTCATTTGAATGGGACAATTCATGAAATAATAATGTTTAATAGCTCGTATGAATTCTCCACACACACACACGCACACACACTTCTGAAATAATACAAGATAAGAGGACAGCTTTGATCCTGTCAATGTTCAAATTCACATCAGACACTTTAGTTGTCAGAAGGAAAATGCAGTGAGGCTCCAATAAATATTTCAGGCACATGTTTCCATCACGGCTGAAATGAAAAGCTTCCTTGCACACAAGCACTGTCAAGTGCATTGTACAGTTGTTTGCTGAACTCACCTGTTTGTGGAGTCAGAGTTGCTGCTGATGGCTGTGACAATAGTCAGACTGCTAGCACTGCTGCCTGGGGACGGTGGGACCTGTGGGAGATACATTCGTTATAAGCTAACGAAAGGTAAAGCCCCGGGGGATGTAGTGGGGGGGGAAAGAGGGGGTGGGGGGGTAGTCACACAATTGGCACTTCCCAACTTGTGTCAGAAATCCCAGCAAGCAATTTTCAACCTACAACTCAAACTTACAATATAGTACTGTACGTGGAAAGCCACCACATATAGTGAGCGAGCATATAGTCAGTCTAGTATCCAGGGGTGGGCAATTATGTTCACTTGGGGGCCACACTGAAAACGTCAGAGAACTTAGTGGCAACATTACTTTATCAACCAACATGCTAAAACATTTTAAAATAAAACACGATACAGCTAACTTTGTTAACTCGCACATGTATGCATATAGGCTATTCCAATGAAACACCATTTTCATAATCAAACCTAGCAGTTAATTTTAACATTTTTTTTTTTACGCAGCAGTAAATAAAGTAACATTTTGCAGAGCTCGTCAAATAATTGTATGTTGTGTTATTACATTTTTTTATATTTGATGTGCCGGGCAGGCCGGGTAGAATGTCTCAAAGGGCCGCATCTGGCCACCACTGGGCCTGGCTTTGCACTCTACAACATGCTCAGTGACCTTTTTCTCATGAAGGCTTTCTTCTAGAAAGACTGGTACATAATAAAGGCTTTTATGGAATATGTAATGCTATTGAGCACAGTAAAAAAAAAAGATACACCATTCAGTTATATTAAAGCGATAAGCAGAAGACCAAATTCAGTCCCAGCTAACAATGCTTTAAACACAACTATACACATACTGCGGGTGGAGGGGTAGAGAATAGGGTTGCACGATTTGATCAAAAACTAATATTGCCATTATTTTGGCAAATATTGCGATTGCGGCATAGTAAGCAGCTCTCATAATTCTGTTTCCTTTGTTATCAAAGCTTATTGTACTATGTTTCAAATATAGCAGCAAACTAATATTTTCCATGTAAAGATATAATACAGTATAGTGGAGTACATCCTAAACAGAGAATGCTGGCGTGCTTAGTGTGATATCTAGTGGTAATATGTCCTATAGAACCACTTATATTAGTAAAGAAAAAATCATAAGTAATAAGGTAGCCTACACGTTATTTGTTTATATTTAGGCTATTAAGCTATTCAATTTAATTAAATAAAGTCTCGATATGATATAGCTACATATATATACACAAAATATAAAGGCTTTTCTGTCAGTCCACCAACCAAACATTGGTCTACTCAAGTTGGGAACAACTGAATATCTGATCACATTATTAAATGCTACAGTCCTGTGTGTTTGGCTTTACCAGAGACTGAACTTTTTTTTTGTCCTTCAAACCTCACCCATTTTGGATTTTAGTAGGCTATTCAATTAAGTCTGTGCTCAAAGAGAACATGGACGATTGATCACGTTACACAGTAGGCTATATTTACCGGTATGTTTAGTTCTTTTTTGCATGGTTCCCTGCACCATGCACCAACTTGCACTGCCGCGGTCGTAACTTTGACTGGCCATTCGGGAAATCTACCGATTCTCCTGGGCAGTATAAACATAATTTAGGTCTACCTCTCTGGTCAATGTCGCTGATCCCGAAATAACACCAAACAACATATTGCATTTTTCGGCCTCGCCTGCTCGTTTGAATCCATGTTGAAAATAATAAAAAATTGGCCTGATATCTAAAAAGTTTTTATCAAGCTTCAAGCAAGCTGATCACGCCGTAGAAACACATGGGGGGGGGTAGAAAACAAGTGATCGCTCTCGAGGCCATTTATAGTGAAATTGCCTGGTTGTCATTGTGACTTCCGCATAAAAATGACTAAAATCTGCTGTGACAGCTAGGCTAATGTACATTCACAACCAACAAACCCAGAATGAAGTCGTTACAAGCTTGGCTGCCGAACCTAACAACCGAGCCGTTGAGGACATGAACATACACACGAGCCAGCTTCACGCAATGTCAATGGAGACCTGCTCTCCCCCCGGTTAGCGTGGTTTTTAGAGTAGTCCTACTCCTAGGCTACAGTGCGTCTCAAGGCGAGGGAGTCTGATTTGACAGAGACATCTGATTGGTCATCTTTGTCTTGGACTGTCTTGCTCATGCACTTAACACAGAGGTACTACACGCAGGTTATCTGCACGCAGTGTGTGAAGATTTATAAGTAATCGCAGGCTTTTGCAGGTTACATAGTCGCACGAGGCCATATCGCGATATTGACTGAAATGTAGGAAAGAACAATGACCCGAATAGAGGGGAGAAGTGCCAGTGGCTCAATACTTGCTGCAGCGAGAGGTTTTGAACAAAAAATGTCTTAGAGAAAGCTTGGACCAACCAAAGGAAAATTCTGAACCACAAATCCAGGAGTGCCTCTACTTGCACAGGGCAGGGGCAACTGCTTTACACAGCGACCGTGGCCTTCCAGTGCCACAGCGCTTTAACATTTTAAGGAGAGCATACGCACGGCATTGAAGCACGGTGTTCTTAAGGTTCTTATTCTCCCTTCCCTTGTGGCATGTCCTCTCAGAAATATTGCTGAAAAATAAATGCTCGTTCCGCCTCTTTATTTCGAGCTCCATAAAAGGTAAAAAAAAAAAAAAAGAAACACGATGGCAGACTAAATAGGGTCATGGATGCCCTTCAGCAACAAATACACCTTGGAGGAAGTGCTACTCACAGCACCGTTGCCAAGCAACTAATGCCAAGATGGTTGAGGCAAAGGTTGTATTCATGCTAGAGTTGTTTTTTTTTTCCCCCTCCAAGGTTTTATTCCCCCCCCCCCTAATTATTAACGAGCAGCATGCTAGGTAGCTATGGTTTCAGCCACTAGCGCCAGTGGAGAAGTATAATGTTTTGTTTTAACTGTCCTCGTTTAGGTAATGGGCATGGTTATAAGTGCATCAAATTCAGCTATTAATATTGGTCAAGTAGTCGCCTACTCCATGTGTTAAATTAAGCTGCATAACCTGAAGCAGTCAACTGTGGTCTGTACATGAACAGACATGCTTGAGAGGTCTAATGATTAAAATGACTTTACAGGAGGCGAGTTTACATGAGGTGCGTACAAACTGAGCAAACGTGTTCTATTTCCTGGTATAATTATTAGAGTCGCTGGAAAGAAACGTTGCATATGTCTTGCTTGAGCATTATTATCAAAGACTAGCCTACAACTGCACATGCCAAGACAGGGATTTTCCTGGGATTTCCTTTTCTAATTACCTTTTTTTTTTTAAGTAAAGTTTTACACTATTACAGTTTCACCATTATGGTATTTCCATGTTCACGCAGCAATAGTCAAGTCTTTTGAAATACTATTTTGTGTCGGCACATATTGTTTCCTATGATATATGTTGGTGTAACTAAGAGATTCACTGGGAAGAAATATTTTAATGTGCTCATCTCAAAACGTTTACAATCAATTGGTGTTCTAATTCAGGTGCAAAGCAAGACACTGTCCGCATTTTGACGCTTCGCATCAATCGCATGCGCAGTCAACGCGCACAGGTCCGCGTGGCCGACAGACCGGCGCAGAAGTATATGTTGAAGGCTAGACATAAGCTCGACGCATAAATGGGCCTTTATGGTTGCCAATGTCAACGCACCGACGGTCTGTACAAAAAGCGGGCTCAGAATTCATACCGATGCGCTCGGGGTCATGAATGCGTCGGGGGTCATCAACTTGGGCATAACCCCGGCTCCTGCGCCCGAGGGAGAAAGGAAGTCAGCCGGGGCTGGGAGCGACGGGACCTTCCTCAGATCACCCTCGGAGCCATTCGCCGAGTCCTTGTCAGAGCTCTGGTCAGTCAGGTGGTCCGAGAATCCTACTGATAACGACAGAGGGCAGGAGGATCTGCATTAACTTCGACTGCTGCCATGTCTGACCAACAATTCATCTGTGATGGTTCATAATACACTCATACAGCTCATCAAAACAACCGACAGTGTGCAGAAATACCCTCACCTCAAACAGAGGAAATAAATCAATTTGTTAAGTCTCTTTAAGCATAGACACCTGTGAGCATGCCACACCAATAGAGAAACAGAAAACACAGGTAAGCTAATACTAGTGATGTTTATGACAACGGCATTGGCAAAATAAATCTAACAATAACTATCCATACAAAGAACAGTAGAATCCTTAATTTGAAACAACGAAAAGACATTTAAAAAAAAATGTCGTAGCAAATTACATGATTTATGTGCAGTGTCATGGCAGTGGTGGCTCCTTTCCGGTTTAAATGTATTTCTACTGTGGTTTTAGGATGGAAAGAAAATTTCTAATGCTTAAAGAGCTTTGTGTGTGTGTGGGTGGAGGGGGAGTTTCAATTCTGGTCATGTGCAGTATTGTGTGTCTAACCAGAAGAGTACACATTAAAAAAGGTACTACACTCAATCACCTTCATCACCATCTTCATCATCAACATCAGTTTCATCATCTTCATCACCACCAGGGCAGTTTTAAAACATCAAGAACATCAAAACATTAGTGTTATTTAATAAAAAGGTACTCCTGTAGCATGCTGGAACCCCAAATGCCCCGCTGTTGAAACAAACAACCAGCTGCAGGGAGAGGGGTGGGGGAAATCAATAAGGTCTGAGCTCATCAATACTGACAACAAGATAGATATGCGAGCAAACTGGAAAATGATTTACAATAGGATTTAAAATATAAAGTCTTATACAAGGAGGTTGCAAAGGCTTGGAAAATTATCGATAGTGGTATCGATAATTACTCTCAGCTATGCAGCAATGCGGCAAACGTAGTTGGTAAAAAAGAGACCACTTCATCCATCTGGCAGTAGTCTACTTCCAGCTTATAGACTACCGAAAGAGGACAGCCACTTCTGAAGTGGTGTGCAGGATTTTTTGCTCATACAATTTGTGCAAAAGATGGACAGAAGCCTATGGAATTTCCATCAGGCACCCTAGCAAACCAGCTAGCGAACAACCAACCATATCACGTAGGCTGAACTATTTTGTCATTTAATTTTGCTATAAGTATTTTCAGACAGTTTGTTTAATCTTGGCTGCTACTTTGGCTATGAATGGGGAAATAATTACATCATAAATTGTCTGTGTTAAAAACAGTGGTTTGAAAGTGGCCTAGCTACGAACTAAAACGTTATGACCTGTTCTTGGATAGTCATAATTATTTATTCTGACCCGTGATTGGGGTCCTAAAAATTTATTCTGTCCCGTGAACACCTGTCGGCGTCGCTTATGTTATTATGGCAAAAACAAGTAAATTCTCTTGCAAATATTTTAACATACATATATACAGTGCATCCGGAAGGAACTCAGAGCTTAACTTTTTTCACATTTTATGTTACAGCCTTATTCCAAAATGTATTAAACATTCAACGCACAATACCTCATAATTGAATAAAACTAAACAAAACCCAAACAAAGTGAAAAACATTTGACATTTTTGCAATTAAAAATACAAAATAAATCACATGTACGTAAGCATTCACAGCCTTTGGTCAATACTTTGTTGAAGCACCTTTGGCAGCAATTACAGCCTCAAGTCTTTTTGAGTATGATGCTACAAGCTTGGTACACCTAGACAGTTTCTCCCATTCTTCTGTGCAGAACCTCTCAAGCTCCATCAGGTTGGATGGGGAGCGTCTGTGCAAAGCCATTTTCACATCTCTCCAGAGGTGTTCAACCGGGGTTAAGTCTGATCACAGATGATGAGGCCACTGTGCTCATTGGGACCTTCAATACTGCAGAAATCTTTATGTAGCCTTCCCCAGCTTTGTGCCAGACAATTCCTTGGATTTCATGGCTTGGCTTGTGCTCTGACATGCACTGTCAACTGTGGTACCTTATATGAACAGGTGTGTGCCTTTCCAAATCATGTCCAGTCAACTGAATTTGTGGACTCCAATAAAGTTGTACAAACATCAATGATGATCAGTGGAAACAGGATGTGCCTGAGCTCCATTCTGAGTTTCATGGCAAAGGCTGTGAATACTTATGTACATGTGAGTATTTTCATTTTTAATATATGCAAAACATTGTTTAGCCCTTATGGGGTATTGCATGTAGAATTTTGAGGAAACCATTCTGTTTTATGAAATTTTGAAATAAGGCTGTAACACAACAAAATGTGGACAAAGTGAAGCTCTGAATAATTTCCGGACGAACTGTACGTTAGAGAGAACCCAGTAGTGTGTTAAGACAAGGGTATTATCCAGGCAGGCACACACACAATGCATGAACGCCCCTCACATTCTGGTTAGACTGTGCTGACGTAACGTGGTGGGTGGGCACCTTACCAAAGCCATCCTGGGAGTGTGAGTGGGCAGCGTTGGAACCCAGGTTAGGCTGGAACCATATCTGCACATCCTGCAAAGACCTGAACACACACAGTACACATTTACCTACAGCTTGTTCCCTTTAAACCAGGCTAAATGCATTTTTATCAGGTCAAAGAGGGAGAAACTAACTTTGTGTGGACACAGTAGAGCTTGATCTGGATGCCAGACTTTGACTCCATGGTTCCTTGGTTGCCCTCTGGGAAAGCGAGAGAAAGAGAGAAATAAAAACTCAGCACAAATAAAGAACCTAGACATCCATCTTTATCCGCTTATCCAGAGTCGGGTCGCTGCAGAAGGGGATCCCAAACTTCTCTTTCCCGAGCCACATTAGCCAGCTCTGACTGGGGGATCCCGAGGCGTTCCCAGGCCAGTGTGGAGATACAATCTCTCCACTTAGTCCTGGGTCTTCCCCGAGGCCTCCTCCCAGCTGGACGTGCCTGGAACACCTCCCAAGGGAGGCGCCCAGGGGGCATCCTTACCAGATGCCCGTACCAGCTGATAGCTGTGGCGCTGAACAAGAATGCAACCGCCATATTCGTCCTCTTTCACCTCTGCTTCTTTCAGCGTGCGGCTCCAGAGCATACACCCATCACGCGGTTCGATCATTAAAAGGGTGCGAGAGAGGCGACGCACCGACGGGAGAGCCAGAACTAAAACCGAAAACGGGTTGTTCGTTGTTCACAGCCACGTACCGGTGGTCATGCTCTCGCTCTCCTCCTCAGCAGGGAGGACCTCCGTGTGTCGCAGGCGGCTGTGGCTGACGTCCTGGACCCCGAAGCTGAGCACCGGGTGGGTGAGCAGGAACTCGGACACGGCTGTGAACCTGGCGTGGCCCTTCTCCTGGTCCTGGTGCAGCTCCATCACGTACAGAACCTGTGTGTTGCAGATATTGGGTGGGGGAGGCATGAGTTTGGGACCGTTCCACTAGCTATGAGCACAGGTAACCATTATCGCTGGTCGTTATTGTTCAATCACTGCTGCACTGTTCCAATTAAACAATAGCTCAACGCTAAGAAAACCGTTTCTTCATTTACATGCATTGTGTAAATAGAATCAATAAAATAAAACACGCATTTATTTTCACTGGTTGACATCAGTTGCGAAAAACCAATCGATACATGTGGATTTACGCTCTAAAGAGGTGTAGGTATATTGGCTGATGCCCTTCCAAGAAGCGGGTGCCGTGAGCTGATCAGAAACCACAGCAGAAATAGTACAGTATGTATAATGCATTTTGACAAGTCAGAGCCGTGCTGTTGCTCTGGTCTGCATACAGTATAATCCGTAAATCAATCTCAATCATGGCATTGGGCTTCAGTGCCTCCTAATGGACATAAATAGTACTGCCATTTATACAGACCAAATGTACAGTATGCCTCTACTGGGTTGTTGTAGCTGTACTGACTAAGAATGAGACAATTTTAGACCATTCACTAAAGATTTTAAACAGAAACATGCTGTCAAAAGCAGTTCAGCCATTATGCAGATGTCCAGAGATCTATGTAATACTAGAAAAATATTCTGTATTGAGAACAGAAAAGAGATTTTTATTTTTAAATATATACTTAAAAACATTTGTAGAAAATATACTGGCCTTCCTCTGAACATCTGTGAGGATGAGGCACTCAGCAGACAGGTCTAGACTGGCTTTAAGGCTGGGCAAGACAGAGGCATTCAATGGGTCTGGAGAAAACCTGGATACAGGGACAACAACATTCTAGCATTACTGGTTATGCATACATATCTTTTGACAACAACATGCATATGAAGAAACGTGGACATGTACAACAAAAATATAAAGATACACTAGGAAAATCTAATTGTGGTTCCCAATGATTACGAAAACAACCATTATTTGGCTGCATTCTGTTTTGCACTGGCAGGCAGGCCCATGCACTTTGCCCCACCCCAACCATAACTATGAATTAGCCATAACTATGTCTTCATGTGCAAACTGTTTCACAAGCACAGCGTTGGTGAATTGAACAGATTCACTGTATTGAACAAACCAAGACTACAATTTAAATGGTATGGTCTTAAATTGAAAATAATCCAGTACTTCTACACAGCCCTGGCTCAATAAACAGGATCACAAACAAAATGGCAAAGACCGTTCTCAAGAACAAATCCATAGTACTACGCTCCATTCTGAAGGGTTAACAGGCATTGCTTCCTACAGCCTAGTTCATACTTGACGGGAGTCGAGCGCCAAAAATTACGTCAGATTTGTGGGCGTGGCCTGGCGCGTTGGCCCTGCACGCCTGGCGCGAGCCACCTCCGATTTTTTTGTAACTGCGCGTCCGGCGCGTTGGGTCTTCTTCATTTAATATAATGCAGATGGCCTGCAGTACGGCCGGAAAAATTCAATCGGGAGCAATCGGGACAGAGCAACTATTGCAAACCACAGCTGCCATGCTTAACAGCTAAATACATCAGGATTAAAACAAAGAGCCTTTTGTGCGAAGGTCGGAAACCTCCCGTCCAAATGTCACTTCACGGCGGTGCACTTCTCTTTAGATGCTGGTAGATTTTAATAATAGGGCCTTTGGCGTTCTAGCGTAATTGTGAAAGCAGAATTAAAACAGAAAATATAGATATATAACATTGTTTTTAGGTAATTTAAAATAGAATTTATAGTGTACTTTTAGTATTCCGGGAATTATTTTGAGGCTCCGTTGCTGTGAAAAAACAGTCCATTGGAAATAACGGAGATGGTGTAGCCTATACAGTGAATTGCAAAACCATATCTTAATAAATAAGTATAAAATAATATAACTTTACAGAGCCAATTACAGTAGGCTAGTTATGGCCTATACAAGGCAACTCATATCTACAAATATAATCAGAAATGGCAACCTAAATCATGCACATATTGCATAACAGATAATATTAGACAAATGAAAGTGTATAAGAAATGCCAATCGCAGCTAATAGCTAGCTGACTAGCCGTGATGCTAGCAGGATTTGCGGGCCATATTTAAAAACATGTAAGTAACTACTCTAAATTAAAAAATCCAGAGGGCTGGCCTTTTGTACCAAAGACGCTGTCACACATCATCTGCCTGGCTCTGATAGAAACCAAAAGACTAACAATGTAACCCCCCCACACAGGTGCAAACGATAGGCAATCAACACAAGTCGTGTGGTTGAGATACGCTGAGGAAATTGGTGGGTGTAGACCGGAGGAGCGCACACAGGTGATAAAGAACGGGAGGGGGAGCTCCCTTTTGAGTGATAGCATTATGAGTGATAGCATTCATTGCGATTTTGCAATTGAGGCATTTTACAAATAGTTACAAAGCAAAAAACTCGAATTAAATCAAATTAATTTGATTTATCGCCCAGCCCTAGTTTCCAGACGATAATCTCAGCAAACATAATTGAGCTAAGAGCAAAAGACTGGCAAAGCCAGGCTAGGACGTTGCTGCACTTTGACACAGTGTTTGGTCATGAAGACTAACCTAATAGTCTGTAAGCAGGTCCACGTGACCGTACACCACATCTTCAGTTCACGATTCTGATCCGCCCCAGTTATAAGGAACCTCCAGAATGGAGTGCTAGAGGAGAAATAGAACACAGGACCCACAGAAACAGGAAAAATCAAACATTTGCACTTCAATAAATATTATTACAAATAATAGTCACAGGTTTCAAACTGAGCCTAATGTTCATGAGATATTAGATGTTACACATAGGGTTGGGTATCGTTTGAATTTAATCGATTCCGGTTCCGATTCCGCTTATGGATTCCGGTTCTTTTCGATTCCCAGTTTCGATTCCATTATTTTTGGAAGAAGAAATATAAAATATTTCAAGATGGAAAATGTTCTGACTTTTCATTTTGGCTATAATCAGTCAAATCAAGGTCAATGACACTGACAGGATTCAGTAAGGCTTCTTTTTCC